>WNWK01017047.1:0-43342 GCA_009830355.1 Cherax destructor
CAGACTCACTGTGCAGCTCCCAGACCACCGTGCAGCTCCCAGACTCACTGTGCAGCTCCCAGACTCACCGTGCAGCCCCAAAACTCACCATGCAGCTCCAAAACTCACCGTGCAGC
Organism: Cherax destructor; assembly: GCA_009830355.1. NCBI lineage: Eukaryota > Metazoa > Arthropoda > Malacostraca > Decapoda > Parastacidae > Cherax > Cherax destructor. The sequence goes on from WNWK01017047.1 coordinate 117, forward strand.
TCCCAGACTCCCGTGCAGCCCCTAGACTCACCGTACCCTTCCCATTACATTTCCATGGGCAATAAGATTAGGACTATGTCGGAACCCGGTTTCCCTGAATCCCTTATAAATTTCTGTGTTCACCCCCCAACACACTTAAATCAAAAAACAGTCTCCACCCGAGGAAAACGGCTTTTTTAAGCCCCTGGATGCTCAACCCCTAGCACTTAAAACCTTCCTTGGATAATCTTTACCCCTCCACCCTAGATTTATTTAACTCTTGGTCACCTATTCAGTTCCATCTTCCTTCCAAACCCCTTTAATTATTATTTTTAATAAAATTTAAAAGTGCTAAACCAAAGGGGGTCATACAGGCTGCGGTTTTCAGGATGGGGGAGAATGGGTTGTAGGAGGGAGATGGATGATTAGTAGGGTATGGAGTGCAGCAGGATAGTGGATAGTGCGGGATAGAAGGTAAAGAGATCGAGGTAGAAGGGACGGGGGGAGGTGCTAAAGTTATAATCTTCAGAGTTTGTGTAGTAAGGCAGTTTCAGTCAAAAAGTCAACAAGAGAGTCAGGATTAAAGGAGGGTCTATCAGCAAGAAGGGAAGGTAAAGAAAGGGCCTCAGAGCGAAGACGTCTTTGGGAGGTAAATTCTGCGTGCTCGTTGATACAGTGGACAGTCCAACAGAATATGTCGAACAGACACTGGAACCTGACAATGCTCCAGAGAGGGGGACCTCTCCATGAGATACCCGTGAGTAAGACGAGTGTGGGCAATGCGAAGACGGGAGAGTGTAGTCTCCCAACCTCGCATTGGTGACAAGAAGAAGGCCAGAAACCTATACCGGTTTAATAGAATGAAGTTTGATTTTGCAGGTCAGACCAGCGTTGTTGCCAACGGGTGCGAGGTTGGGTAGCAATGACCGCAAAATAGTCGGTAAAAGGAACACCTCTATATGAAACTGGGGTGAGGTGTATAAATTTTACGGATAGCCTGTAAAGCACCAAGGAGTCTGAAACAACAACAAATGGTGATACAGGCATAGATGCAATACGGATAAGTGCCACAAGAATGGCATACAATTCAGCCGTAAATATGCTAGCCGAGGGTAATAGATGCCCTCGCACGACGCTGTCCGGAAACACTGTTGCGAATCCGACGCCGTCAGACGACTTTGAACCATCAGTGTATACTGCGATGGCATGGGAATGAGAGCGGAAGTGGTCTAGAAAAAGAGCGAGAAACCGCCGTAGGTAGGCGGGCTTTCGCGCAAGGTAGAAGGAATAGAACACACCGACAGCAGGAACTTCCCAAGGGGTAGGGGAAAGGAGATGTCACATGAACATATAGAGGTGGTAGCTGAAGGGAAGACGAGAGTGAATGTAGACGAAGAGAAAAAGGACGAAGTAAGCAGGGACGACGAACAAATAAAGAGCATCTACTAACATCTGTAACAATCCTCATGGAAGGATTGCCAGGTCATGAGGCGAACATAATAACGAATGCAATGTGCATCACGACGATCGGACAAGGATGGAATGTTCGCTTCTACATAGAGGCTCTCAACCAGGGAAGAACGAAATGCACCAAGGCATAAGCAATCCCTGGTGATGGATGGGATTAAGGATGGAAAGAGTAGCAGGGGAGGCCGCCGAATATATCTGGTCACCATAATCGAGTTTTGATAAAATTAGGGCTAAATGTAGACGAAGGAGAGTGTGACAAGTTGCCTTCAGAGAGGTAATGTGAGGTTTCCAGGACAATCGATGGTCGAACAGGAGGCCGAGAAACCTGACTGTATCACGTTCTGGGATACGTGAGCCGTATAGGTACAATGGGTGATCAGAGACCACTGAACGTCTAGTAAACGTAATTTCATGAGTTTTGCCACTAGAAAAAAAAACCCGGTTGATGGCATGCTGTAGGGAAACTGCAATGAGGTGACAGTCAGCACCTAACAATATAGCAAAGTCATCCACATAGAGCGATGACCAAATATTTGATGGGAGAACAGATGCCAGATTATTTATAGCAAGCAGAAAGAGTGTTGTGCTCAGAACACATCCCTGGGGGACACCTTCAGCTTGGACAAATTCCGGGGACACCTTCAGCTTGGACAAATTCAAGGGAAAGTTCATTACTAACCCGGACCCGAAATGTCTGTCAGTTAAGAAGGCCTTAAGGAAGAATGGTAGGTTCCCGGAGGCCTAAAAGTGGGCCTGGGCCAAGATATTATATCTCCAAGTTGTATCATAAGCCTTCTCAAGGTCGAAAAAGATAGCGATAATCGAGTGGTTATTGCAAAGGCAATACGAATATACGTATCCAAGTGCAGCAAGGGGTCAATGGCAGAACGACCTTTACGGAAACCATACTGACTAGGGGAGAGACTATTGTGCGTCTCTAAATACCACATCAAACGTCTATTAACTAGACGTTCCATCACCTGCAAACTGCACTAGTAAGAGCGATGGGACGGTAGTGAGAGGAATCACGTCCGTAGTACCTGGTTTGCGAAAAGGGAGAACAATAGCAGACTTCCACAGCTGGGGGAAAAACTCCTTGCGACCATATGAGATTAAAGAGTCGTAAGAGGACAGTAATATATATATATATATATATATATATAATATATATATATATATATATATATATATATATATATAATATATAATATATATATATATATATATATATATATATATATATATATATATAAACACTGATCTCTGCCGACGGAGACTCGAACCTACGAACCTCATGACAAGGTACGCAGTGCTTTGCCGACCGTACCAGCTATAGACGTTCCAGGAGAGCTTTCCGGGGTTGCCATCTCATCCCCTGCATGCATCGTACTTTCCCTGAGGTTCGTAGGTTCGAGTCTCCGTCGCAAGAGATCAGTGTTTGTGAATATTTCGCCTGCTCTTGCGTAATTCCAGCATTGTAAAAATCTCTAGTTGTGTCGATGCATGCAGGGGATGAGATGAAAAGTTAACCTCCTGCCTGAAAGCTGGCTGCCTTGGAATAACGTCTAGGAAAGTGATGCCAAGGTATTGACCAGTGGGTAGGTCGGCAAAGCACTGCGTACCTTGTCATGAGGTTCGTGGTTCGAGTCTCCGTCGGCCGAGATCAGTGTTTGTGAATATTTCGCCTGCTCTTGCGAATTCCTAGTTATATATATATATATATATATATATATATATATATATATATATATATATATATATATATATATATATATATATATATATATATATATATATATTAATATATAATATATATATAATATTATATATATATATATATATATATATATATATATATATATATATCATTTACCAAACTACGGCAGGCCAGGACTCGATCCTACGATCATTGTACCGTCTCAAGAGACAACACAACATACTCATCACCTTTACCTCTGAACCAGCGATCCTTCAAAGATCACGGATGCAGCAGAGCTACATGTTTTCTCGTGATCCAAGGACACTCGTGGCAGTGGTATCTCAAGGATTAATTTCAGCCTCCTCATGTTTGAATACCCGCCTCAACAAGCAGTCTTTTGGCAATGAAATCACGAAAGTGATTTTAAATAATTACCAAATTGCGGCAGGCCAGGACTCGACCCTACGAACGAGTAACAAGTGGCGTTCCACATGGACCATTTTTAAGCCCCTTGTTGCTCGTAATAAAGAACATGAGTAAATTCGTGGACGATGAAAAAAAGTAGACTAATACATTCAGGGAAGACCACAGAACTTCAAAATAATTTGGACAAGTTAATTCAGTGGTCGAAAAAGTGGCAGATGCAGTTCAATATGAACAAGTGTTCTTTCACTCTCTCCTAACTTTCGCACATTAATATTTCTGCACATTCCTTCCCGCAGCGTTGCATCACCATTGCGGGTTTAACCCTTAAATTTATATTAGAATTCTTGTAGACAAGAGCAAAATTCAATAAACACAGAAAAGTTGATCATACTGCATGTGAAAAGACCTTGGGAGAATTAGCAAAAATTTAAAGCAAAGCCAATAATGCATAAGTGTCCTTAAAAGACTGTTTGGACTTATACCAAGAAAAACTAATACCAAAAGTACCAAGATGATAACTCGACCCATCACTGCCAAGGCCTCACCCAGGTTACGAGGCGCAGGTCTGATCTCTATACTACAGTGATAACAAATGTGTTGGAAAACAGAGAAAGCTAACAAAACTAATAACCCATATCAGGAATATTCCCTGAACTTCAGGGAAGAATAAGGGAAAAAATAATTCAGGTAAACAAATGAAAAACAGGTATAGAGAGAAATACGTCAGGTAACGTAGTTAACCAAGACATAACTTTAATAATATATCGATTCAGAACATTTAAAGGAGAGCATTGACCAGACAGAGTTGCAGATAAATGGCAAAAATGGCCAAATAGTGCAACATAGCTTAAAAAAAGTCAGGTAAACATAGGATTGTGCGCAGCGGTCCTTTGGACTAGCCTACAAAGGACTAGTAGGCCTACTGCACTGTTCCTCTATGTTTTTATGAATGTAAATGGTTGGGTAAGAGCAAGACCTGCCTAACTTGGACCAGTATGCCTATTGCAAGTTATATTTTTGTTCACACTACAAAAAATTTAGGAGTACTCGACCTACTCAGCCATGCTAGATAACCAGCCATTCCCACTCCTTTATTTGTCTAACTTACATTTAAATTACTTCACCTCGCTACCCTGACGCTACTTGGCAGTTTGAAGCATCCATAGTTCTAGTGCTAAACTAGTGTTTCCCTAGACCCTAAATGTTTAACATGAGCCTAACACAGCCTTCCGTGACACTAAATGCTAACAAAATATTGCACCTTTAATATTCCACTAATGTTAAGACGACCCAACTGTTCTTGGTTTTCTCAGCGTCAACATGTCGTGTGTGCGCTGTCCGTTCTTTTAACATAAATCAAATATATTTTAACATTTTAAAACGGATGGCATATTTTTTCCCACCTGAAATGAGAGCATCTGATTTAATGCCCGTATTGTTGAATTTGGCTTAAACGGATGAGCGTTTTAATACCAGCGCGCTGAGCCCTCACAAATGACGCCGTCCAGCCGACCAGTGGTGCCCATAAATCTGCTCTTGTTACAAGTGGAATTAAGCGATTGTGGGAAATGTATAGATGGTGACGCATGCTTTGTGTACGTGTACGCGTGTACATTGTGTACACATGTGTGACCTATCCTTAGCTCCTGTGTGTACGTGTACGTGTATACGTTGTGTGTGTCTCACCTAATTGTGGTTGCAGGGGTTGTGACTCACCTCCTGGCCCCGCCTCTTCGCTGTCCGCTACTGGGTCTCTGCTCTCCCTGCTCCATGAGCTTTATCATACCTTGTCTTAAAACTATGTATGGTTCCTGCATCCACTATATCTTTCTCTAGACTATTCAACTTCCTGACTACTCTGTGGCTGAAGAAATGCTTCCTAACATCCCTTTGACTCATCTGAGTCTTCAGCTTCCAGTTGTGTCCCCTTGTTTCTGTGTTCCCTCTCTGGAACATCCTGTCACTGTCTACCTTGTCGATTCCCGCAGTATTTTGTATGTCGATATCATGTCTCCTCTGACCCTTCTTTCCTCCAGTGTTGTTAGTCCTATTTCCCTCAACCTTTCTTCATAGGACAGACCCCTGAGTTGTGGAACTAACCTTGTCGCAAACCTTTGCACTTTCTCTAGTTTCTTTACGTGCTTGACCAGGTGTGGGTTCCAGACTGGTGCTGCATATTCTAGTATGGGCCTGACGTACACGGTGTACAGTGTCTTGAACAATTCCTTGTTAAGGTAACGGAACGCTAATCTTAGGTTTGCCAGTCGACCATATGCTGCCGCAGTTATCTGGTTGATGTGTGCCTCCGGAGACGTGCTTGGCGTTATACTCACCCCAAGGTCTTTCTCCTTTGCCGAGGTTTGTAGCCTTTGTCCGCCTAGCCTGTACTCTGTCAGCGGTGTGTGTGTGTGTACTCACCTTGTTTTGGCTGAAGTGGTCGATTCACAGCTCCTGGCTCCGCCTCTTCACTGGCCGCTACTGGGTCACTCTCCCTGCGCCATGAGTTGTATCATACCTCTTCTTAAAGCTATGAATGGATCCTGCCTCCACTACATCGCTTCCCAAGCTATTATACTTCCTGACAACTCTGTGACTGAAGAAATACTTCCTAACATTCCTGTGATTCATCTGAGTCTTCAACATCCAACTGTGACCCCTTGTTGCTGTGTCCCATCTCTGGAACATCCTGTCTCTGTCCACCTTGTCAATTCCTCTCAGTATTTTATGTCGTTATCATGTCTCCCTTATCTCTCCTATCCTCCAGTGTCGTCAGGTCGAATTCCCTTAACCTCTATTCGTAGGACATACCCCTTAGCTCCGGGACTAGTCTCGTTGCAAACCTTTGCACTTTCTCTAGTTTCTTTACGTGCTTGGCTAGGTGTGGGTTCCAAACTGGTGCTGCATACTCCAATATGGGCCTAACGATTCCTTATTAAGATGTCGAAATGCTGTTCTTAGGTTTGCTAGGCGCCCGTATGCTGCAGCAGTTATTTGGTTGATGTGCGCCTCAGGAGATGTGCCTGGTGTTATACTCACCCCAAGATCTTTTTCCTCGATTGAGGTTTGTAGTATCGGGCCCCTAGACTGTACTCCGTGTGCGGTCTTCTTTGCCCTTCCCCAATCTTCATGTCTTTGCACTTGGTGGGGTTGAACTCCAGGAGCCAATTGCTGAACCAGGTCTGCAGCATGTCCAGATCTCTTTGCAGTTCTGCCTGGTCCTCGTCCGATTGAATTCTTCTCTTCAACTTCCCATCTGCAAATAGGGACACTTCGGAAGCTATTCCTTCCGTCATGTCGTTCACAAATACCAGAAACAGCACCGGTCCTAAGACTGACCCCTGTGGAACCCCACTCGTCACAGGCGCCCACTCTGACACCTCGCCACGTACCATGACTCGCTGCTGTCTTCAAGACAGCTATTCCCTGATCCACTGGAGTGCCTTCCCAGTTATCCCTGCCTGGTCCTCCAGCTTTTGCACTAATCTCTTGTGTGGGACTGTGCCAAACGCCTTCTTACAGTCCAAGAAGATGCAATCTACCCACCCCTCTCTCTCTTGTCTTACTGCTGTCACCCTGTCATAGAACTCCAGTAGGTTTATGACACAGGATTTCCTATCCCTGAAACCGTGTTGGCTGTCGTTGATAAGCTCATTCCTTTCTAGGTGTTCCACCACTCTTCTCCTGAGACACTGGTCTGTAGTTTAGTGCTTCATGTCTGTCTCCTTTTTTAAAAATTGGGACTACATTTGCTGTCTTCCATACATCAGGTAATCTCCCTGTTTCAATAGATGTGTTGAATATAGTTGTTAGTTGTTATAGTGCCTCTGCTCCCTCTCTCAGGACCCATGGAGAGATGTGATCCGACCCCATCGCCTTTGAGGTATCTAGCTCACTCAGCAGCCTCTACACTTCTTCCTCGGTTGGATGTATTGTGTCCAACACTTGGTGGTGTACCCCACCTCTCTGTCTTTCTGGAGGAGTCCCTTCTGTCTCCTCTGTGAACACTTCTTTGAATCTCATGTTGAGTTCCTCACACACTTCGCAGTCGTTTCTTGTGATCTCTCCTTCTTCCTTCCTTAGCCTAATCACCTGGTCCTTGACTGTTGTTTTCCTCTTGATGTGCCTATACAACAGCTTCGGGTCAGATTTGGCTTTCTCTGCTATGTCATTTTCATATTGTCGTTGGGCCTCCCTTCTTACCTGTGCATATTCATTTCTGGCTCTACGACTGCTCTCCTTATTCTCCTGGGTCCTTTGCCTTCTATACTTCTTCCATTCCCTAGCACACTTGGTTTTGGCTTCCCTGCACCTTTGGGTGAACCACGGGCTCATCCTGGTTTTTTCATTATTCCTGTTACCCTTGGGGACAAACCTCTCCTCCGCTTCTTTGCATATTACTACATATTACTGACTTCCCTGCCAGTTCTCTGTCCCACTGAACCCAGTTTAGGAAGTTCTTCATGCCCGCGTAGTCCCCTTTCTTGTAGTTTGGATTCATTCGTCCGGCCCTTTCTGCTTCCCCCTCCACTTGTAGCTCTACTGTGTATTCGAAGCTTAAAACCACATGATCACTGGCTTCAAGGGGTCTTTCATATGTGATGTCTTCAATATCTGCACTACTCAAGGTGAATACTAGGTCCAGTCTCGCTGGTTCATCCTCTCCTCTCTCTCTGGTAGTGTCCCTTACGTGTTGGTACATGAAGTTTTCCTGGTGTGTGTGTGTGCGCGCGCGCGCTCGAGTGACCGATCCTTAGCTCCTGGCCCCGCCTCCTAAACCACTTTCATTGGCATCACTGATGTCTGGTCTCTTTAGCCTAATCATGTCTACTCTTGAAGCTGTGTACTGAGTTTGCTTCCACCACTGGTCCTCTTAATTCAGACAATCTGTCCCTGTCAGCTCTGTCAATTCCTCTTAAGATTTAGAATGTAGTAATTTTCAACCATTCCTTGTAGTGTTGAAAATGGTATCAAATACCGACAAGCTGATGAATAGTGCATTCCTCTAGCCTTCCTCTAGCCTTCCTCTAGCCTTCCTCTAGCCTTCCTCTAGCCTTCCTCTAGCCTTCCTCTAGCATTCCTCTAGCATTCCTCTAGCATTCCTCTAGCATTCCTCTAGCATTCCTCTAGCATTCCTCTAGCATTCCTCTAGCATTCCTCTAGCATTCCTCTAGCCTTCCTCTAGCCTTCCTCTAGCCTTCCTCTAGCCTTCCTCTAGCCTTCCTCTAGCCTTCCTCTAGCCTTCCTCTAGCCTTCCTCTAGCCTTCCTCTAGCCTTCCTCTAGCCTTCCTCTAGCCTTCCTCTAGCATTCCTCTAGCATTCCTCTAGCCTTCCTCTAGCATTCCTCTAGCCTTCCTCTGGCGTTCCTCTGGCGTTCCTCTGGCGTTCCTCTAGCCTTCCTCTAGCGTTAATCTAGCGTTAATCTAGCGTTAATCTAGCGTTCCTCTAGCGTTCTCTGGCGTTCCTCTGGCGTTCCTCTGGCGTTCCTCTGGCGTTCCTCTGGCGTTCCTCTGGCGTTCCTCTGGCGTTCCTCTGGCGTTCCTCTGGCGTTCCTCTAGCATTCCTCTAGCGTTCCTCTAGCGTTCCTCTAGCATTCCTCTAGCATTCCTCTAGCATTCCTCTAGCATTCCTCTAGCATTCCTCTAGCATTCCTCTAGCATTCCTCTAGCATTCCTCTAGCGTTCCTCTAGCGTTCCTCTAGCGTTCCTCTAGCGTTCCTCTAGCGTTCCTCTAGCGTTCCTCTAGCGTTCCTCTAGCGTTCCTCTAGCGTTCCTCTAGCGTTCCTCTAGCGTTCCTCTAGCGTTCCTCTAGCATTCCTCTAGCATTCCTCTAGCATTCCTCTAGCATTCCTCTCAGATCTTGTACTAGCCTGATTGCAAACCTTTGGGCTTTTTTCCAATTTCTTCACGTACTTTACCAGGTGTGGGCTCCATGCTGGGACCGCGTACTCAGTGACTGGCCTATCACATGTCCTGTATAAGGTTCTGAATGCTTCTTTATTAAACTTCCTGAATGCTATTCTGAGGTTTGCTAATCTTGCATATGCTGCTGCTGTTATATGATTTATGTGCAGTTCTGGTGACATGCTTGGTGTTATATTTACCCCCAAGGCCCTCTTATATTTGCAGCTTCTCTTCTTCCATGCTGTACTCTGTGTCCGGTCTGCTCTCTCCTTCTCCAGAGCATTTCCTTGGGTTGAACTTGAGAATCCACTTGTTTGACCAAATCTCCAATCTCTTGAGGTCTCTTTGGTGGTTATCACTGTCCATTACTGTTCTCATTCTCATTTTACATTTTTAGCAGTGACACATATGACTCAATCCTGTATGACAGGTCTGTCACGTATGTTAGAAATAGTAGCGGTCCTAACACTTAATGTATGTAACAGTGTGTGTAATGTGTGTCATGAGGTCGGGGTTGCTCACATATTTGTACAAGTGTTATTGGTTAATATGGTTAAGAGTTTCGGCACCTGGCCCCTCTCTCTTTTCACCTCACATGCTTAGTTTAACAGGTTTCCTGATTCGGTGGCCCTGTCGCATCTAGCCTTAAAACTACGTATGGTGTTTACTCCCACCAACACCACCACCACACACAGGCTGGAAATTTTTCATGACGTCCAAGTGACTTCTTCAACTTTCAGTTGTGCTCCCGTGTTCCCGACGCTGTCTTCCACTCAGTCCTGGTCTGCCCTATCATGTCGTCTGAGTTCCTTATATGTTACCATCACGTCTTCCCTGGATGTTAATAACACACGTGTAGTGTTAAGAAATTAGCTGGGGCAACATTTCGGTCGTGGTGCTTCTTTTTTTTCAGTCCAACGAAGAAAGGTTCCACGCTCCAAACTTACTTAAAACGCTGACCGTCACTACTGAGGTACGGTGACCCGAAAAGAAGAAACATTGTCTCCACCACTCACACCATCACCGTGTTATCAGGGGGCACGTCGACACTGCAACTTGGACGCTCCTCCAAACTGCAACATTCCCCACCCCTCCTTCAGAGTGCAGACACTGTACTTTCCACCTTCAGGACTCAAGCCTGGCTAACAGGTTTTCCTGAATCCCTTCATAAACGTTACCTTGTTCACACTCCAACAGCACGTCAAGTCATAAAAATCACTTGCCCCCACTCACTCCCAACACACTCTCACACATCTGTTGGATATCCAAGCCCATCGCTTGAAAAAACTACTCTACCTCCTTCCTCCAAAACACACATACACACACACACACACACACACACACACACACACACACACACACAGGTGTGTGTTCGATACAGGTTCGATACATAGCTTTAAGAAGAGGTATGATAAAGCTCATGGCGCAGGGAGAGTGACCCAGTAGAGGCCAGTGAAGAGGCGGGGCTAGGAGCTATGAATCAACCCCTGCAACCACAACTAGGTGAGTACAACTAGGTGAATACACTACACACCTACCCACACGCACACCACACACACACAAAACACACACACCTACACACCACGACACACACATACCCCTACACACCACACGCGCGCGCGCGCACGAATAAAGCACCTAGGATTTAAACAGAAAATGGAAAAACTATTAATCACAGAATTTAATGACTATTAACAGACCACAAAATAAAGATTTTTACCAAGAGATCATAAAATATTATCAATTCATTTATAGACCGCCTCAACACCTCATTAATCGCTCTGTTTAACTTTCCAAGACGCAGAAAAATTACCAAAATTATAAAACCATTTATAAAATTTGACGTTTCGCTCCTTATTGAGCTTTAACCTCCTCACAGAACGAACGTTGCACCCCCACCATCCTTCCCAATAAAAACTCGCACTGAAACGTCTCTCCAAAATTATTCACTGTTTGGCCAGAAAAATCACTGTTAAGAGGCACTGAACAAACAACCCGCACACGGGAGAGACGAGCTTATGACGACGTTTCGCTCCAACTTGGACCATTTACAAAGTCACACTAACACAAAAGATGGAAGGTATTAGGTTTGTCAGGAAACAGGACAAGTGTTTTTTGACGCGGGTGTTAGTCATATGATGACCCGCAGCTGGAGCTTTTGGTCATCTGACCGAGGCCTTCACCTGGCTTACCGGTCCACCCCTTCAAAATTATGGTTATGATTATGACCATTTGTACATTTTAACTATACAAAAGAGAAGGGGAGCCAGTATATAGGCGAGCTGGGACGGGATCCACAGAGGAAGGAAAAGTAGTGGTAGTGGAAGTAGTAGTAGTTGTAGTAGTAGTAGTAGTGGTAGTAGTTCTGGTAGTAGTTCTGGTAGTAGTTCTGGTAGTAGTGGAAGTAGAAGTGGTAGTGGAACTAGTAGTTTTAGTAGTAATGGAAGTAGTTGTGGTAGAGTGGTAGTGACGACGTTGGTTACCGTGAGGGACTGGTAGTCCTGATGCCACAAGTTATTTAAATGACTTAAACGGCATCAAATGCCACGTTAAAAATAATGATAATTCTCTCTAAGTATTTTGGGAAGCAGGAAGCCCAGTAGAGAACTTTTAATGAACTTATGCTTCGCAGAAGTGAGGCTTCCACACACACTGTGTGTGTGTGTATACTCTCCTAGTTGTGGTTGCAGGGGTCGAGTCATAGCTCCTGTATGTGTGTGTGTACACACACACACACATCAACATCATGTTTAAGGTACAAAATCAACATAATGTTTATAGGCTAACATCGACATCATGTTTATAAGCCAGCATCAACATTTTTATAGATTAACATCAGTATGTTACTAATAGACCAGCAACATTTCTTCCCCCAAAAGCAAATGAAACTTGCAATGGCTTGCCTCTTGGTCGATGCAGCAAAAAGTTTTTATTGATGTGTCTGAGGGAAGTGGAAAGCTCGGTCGGTCGGTCTCGGTATCTCTCTCTCTCTCTTTTGTTAAGTCTATTTTCTTGGCTGCTTATTTTGGGCTGTAGAATGGTAGCGTAGGTGCAGAGATACGGCCGATGACTAGACTCAGTTTATTAATGGCAAGGTGTAGGTGTACACGGGGACAGAGCGTGAGGGGACCGGGAGCCAGTTAGGGAAGATCCTGGTTCAGTGAGGTAGGCCGTCGAAGTGAGAAAGAAGCATGGCTGACCAGCCCGACCTGATAGGCCTATAGAGGGCAGCACCATAGTGCCGCGCAGTTTGAAACAGCCTCTGGATAGGCTGTTTACATCCGCTCGGCCACCTACCGCGTGTCGTCTCGACACGACAATACTGGCGGGCACGAAGGTGTAAACAAGCAAGCAAGGTTACCCAGGGGAAACTGGCTTCCGGTCACCTGACATTTACAACAGGAAATTGCCGGTGCAGGCCGAAAAAAAAACTCTCCCCCTTCGTGAGTCGGGGAAGAGAAAATCGGCCTGCCCGTACAGCTGGACAGAGGACAGAACAAGCCAATGCTGACACAGGAACTAGAGTCTTCTATATACAGGTTGTCCACAGGGCCAGACGTCAACTTGACTGCACATCCATGAGCGCTGTACCATCCTCACATCTGCAAACAATGACTGACAGTAGCATTTCCTAAGATGTGACATTTAACTCAAAAGGGCGATATTGCCCTCTAAGAATAAATTTTACATATTTACATGGTGTTGTCCACCCTGACTCCATTATTTACTAACTATACAATGTGTGCACATTAATCCCCATTTCTGCAAGCAAACAATTAGCGTAGCTAGCGTAGGAGTCGGACAAGTCAGTAGGTATGTCAATGTCACAGAAATGTACTGCTGTCCGGGGTCTCAGGCCATAAGTATGGAGCCTTACAGGACTGTCATCTGTCGTAGGGATAGCGGGTGAAGAACTAGACGGGTTGTCACTAGTTTGAGTCTGATTGTGGCTTTGCAATGCCCGCGATTCCAGCTCTGCTTCAGCTTGCACATGATTAATATACTTCATGTGGTCAAGGTGAGCTTCTCTGATAGTTCCGGTAGCTATCTCCCTCACCTCGAACTTATTGCCGCGGAGCTGCCGTAGGACACGGTAAGGTCCGACAAACTTGGGGACAAGTTTATGCATACCAGGGGTCTGCGTCGTGTTGAGCAACATAACTTTGCAACCTGGTTCCACCTTACTTTCCTTAGCGTGGGCGTTGCGATCAGACGTGAACCTATCTGTGGCTTTTATTAGGTTCTCACGTACTCGCTGGAAAACAAGCTGTGTGGTCTGCATCTTAACTATACCGGTGTTATCGGCGTCATAGATTGGGCTAGGCGGAGCAAACAGGATTTCATACGGTAAACGCTTATCATAGCTGTACAAGGCAAAATGGGGTGTCTCGCCAATCGAGCTGTTGAGGGAAGAGTTCAATGTACACTGAACATCTGGAATAGCGTCATCCCATGTAGTACAACTCGGATTAACGGTTACTCTGAGCACCTCCAGAACTTTGCGGTTTGTACGTTCAGCAAGACCATTACTCGCCGGGTGACGTGGAGCTACTGGTGCTTGGTGAATGTCAAACCTAGAACAAAGGTCCTTCATTGTGGCATTTATGAACTCCGACCCATTGTCTGACAGGAGAACACGTGGGCAGGTATGACGGAGAACGATACGCTCACGGAAAGCATTTGCGACTGTCTCGGCCGTTTTGTCAGGGATGGGTACTAACTCGCAGTACCGCGTCAAGTTATCTACCATTACAAGCAGGTGTTTATTACCCTTCTCCGAGGTCGAGAAATTCGTCAACAGGTCGACAGAAGTTCTCTCCCAGGGCTCCTTTGTAATGGGATACTTCAGAATGGGATTGGGACCCGTGACAGTACCCTTGTGTTGTAAGCAAACGACACACTGGTGTACATACTTGGCAATTTCCGCTGCCATCTTAGGCCAGAAATATTTCATTCTAGCCTGTTTGATGCTGCGGTCCTTCCCGGGGTGCGCTGCGCCTGGGACATCGTGGATCAACTTGAGAGTCGTGGGTACCAGGGACTCCGGTATCACCAGTTGGTGTACGATTCTGCCGGGGTCCACTAGTCGAGCTACACGACACAGTACTCCTTGATTGACCACTAAGTCTGTCAGCGGAACGGGCGACTTGACCCGCGGGCCAACGTACGTCCTCCTTGGTTAGGAATCGAAGGACTGGTGACCACACCGGGTCCCGCCGTTGGGCTCTCTCTAGGTCCTCGACGGAGAACGAGTTGTATGCACTGACAAAGGCTATATGCCTCGACCCATACTTTCAGTGAATTATTCAGCAACATTGTTGCACTTTGCAAGCTCATTTTTTGCATTTTAAATCCTAGTGCATTATTTCTGCACATAGCCTCTCATCTAATTATTAATTTGTTCCTGCTCAAAGTTGTTCATTGTGCTACCCATATATATATATGTATATATATTTTTTTAATTGCAAGTTACATCTGTCTGCTATTATTTTGATTGTTGCATCTGCAAGCTAGCCACAAATTGTTGACAACCCTGCACAGTTCTGATGTGTTAGTGTGTTCAAAGTGTTATTTTAATACTTGCCAGTGTCAGTTTTATTCTGCTTGAATTCAACAACTTGTGACTAGACACCTACATTTTCTCCAGTGTCTCAATTTAATTTTTTTTCTCCATATTATTTCTTTGCCATATTTTTGTTTAGGCACATTCACCTGTGTTTTGCATTCTGTTAATGTTTATGCCTTGTCATTGAGTGATTTATCAGTCCCTGTTATTGAATTTTCAGGAACCTGCTTATTTGCCATTATTGCAATAATTACCTGTGAAATTCCATACTTTTGCACCAGAATTTACTTAGCAATTTTTTTTTTATTGTGTCAGTGTATACTCATTTTGCCACCTGTAACTTTTTGCCCCTATTATTATTGATTTTCATCATTTTGGCATTTTACTCATTGCCTTTTTATGTGAAATTCAGTACTTCTTGATACAGTAAATTTTTTATTCCATTGAAGACTGATTTTATTAATTGTTTTGCCACCTTACCTTGCTGCAAGTGAATTCATATTTTTCTTTGCCATACCTAATTGCAACTGCCAGCACCTGCAACATTTTGCTGTGTGTTGAGCAAGCCTGCACTGCAGTACATTGTATGTAATACCCAGTTTTCATTTTAATTTGCAAACTTTTGTTAATTCCGCTACTTGTTACAGTACATTCATTTTCATGCAATTTTCTTGCCAGTTATCTCTGCTTTTGTTCTGTGTACACCCCAGCAATTAATTCACTTGTATCCAAAATTTACCTTGAGTTTCAGAGTGTACCATTCTTTTTTTGACGTAATTCACGCATTTGTTAACAAATAAGCAGTTTTTGAGTAACACCGTGTTGTGTCCTCTCTGACTCTGTGTTGAGTTCTAGCCGTTTGCGTATCAATTCTGCTTTGATCCCTTTCCCTTTCTCCGTGACTTATTTTGTGCTTATAACTGACGCTATGACTCAGACACGCAGTAGCCGTCGCGATGCCCAAGCTTCTGCCGCAGATGGCACTGATGCCTCTCCTGTTAGGTCCCATCAGGGGGAGGATGGCGCCTCCATAACAATTCGCCAGGCAGTAGCCCATGTCGCGGCCTCGAATGGCCACGAATGTCATCCCCGCCCGTCCCTTTTGTTCGATGGTCGCGCCAGTATGTTGGAGACTTGGTTCAAATCGGTCGAGACGACAGTTAAGGGACGAACCGATAACCCCACTGACGCGCACTATGTAAACACTGCCGCGGTGGCTGTGAACACATCCTTAAGTGTTATCACTTCCTTTTTAGACTTGGTGGAAGTGCGTGATTTGCAGTCATGGCCCAAGCTCAAGGAAGCATTCCGTAATTACTTCCGGCGCAGGCATCAGAGCCATTACCTTGACATTATCATGAGCGTCATGAATGAGTGCCAATCCCCGGATGAAAGCCCCCTCACTTGCGTCTGTCGTTTCCAGCGAGCATCGTTAGATTTTATTGACATTATGAAGGATAGCAAGTGGGTCACTAGTGACGGTAGTATAAAACTCGAAGACATCATCCCCATGATCGTCGGAGGCGTCATGCGGAGAGATGCCCCACTCCATCTCCATGATAGGATTGACGAATTAGGGCTTGGCCCCAAGGAACACATCCTGGGCGCCTTTAATGCTATCGATAAAATTAAACCACTGGACGAGAAAGACAAGGCTTGTCGCCCTGCTGATACTCCCTTGCAAGTCCCTCAATTGCCAACTCTTGTGTCGCCGCCTGTGCAACCCCCTGTCACTTTTGCTGCAGCCGTCCAGCAATCAGCAGCCAAGGCTAGGACGAACAGCAAACCTCAGACCAAGCCGAATCAAAACGGCATGTCAGGTTATGACCGGAGAGCTAGCAAGACGACTTTGCCAGCGTCTCCTCCATCTAAGTCCAAGCGTCATAAGCGCACACCGCCGTCAGCACCACCCGCGAAGCGTGTGGTTACCTGTTTTAACTGCGGTAAAAGAGGTCATTACCGTTCTGAGTGTTATAAACCTCAGCCCCCACGCCGTGATAATCACCGTCCCCGTGCGCAGCACCGGGAGGGCGATTGTGTTTACCACCATACATCCAGTCATACCTCCAGTGAGTGCCTCAAGTTGCGTAGCATCTTGTCGGCGCACCACGGCAAGCGCTCCTCGCCCGGAGCCCGAGCTAGCCGGAGCCCCTCCAGTAGTTCGGGGGAAGAGACGCGCCAGAAAAATCCCACCGCTGTCACCACTGTTAAGTCTATTTTCTTGGCTGCTTATTTTGGGCTGTAGAATGGTAGCGTAGGTGCAGAGATACGGCCGATGACTAGACTCAGTTTATTAATGGCAAGGTGTAGGTGTACACGCGAACAGAGCGTGAGGGGACCGGGAGCCAGTTAGGGAAGATCCTGGTTCAGTGAGGTAGGCCGTCGAAGTGAGAAAGAAGCATGGCTGACCAGCCCGACCTGATAGGCCTATAGAGGGCAGCACCATAGTGCCGAGCAGTTTGAAACAGCCTCTGGATAGGCTGTTTACACTTTCCTTCTCTCTCTCCTTCTCCCTCTCTCTCTCTATTTACTTTCGTACATAACACCTCAGTTGAGTGCTAGGTGAGTGCCTGGTGAGTGCCAGGTGAGTGCCTGGTGAGTGCCAGGTGCCTGGTGAGATTCTCTCCCCGTCTGCATCGCGCCGTAAACTTGAAAAGTGTGTGAGGAGGGTAGAGGCGGGGAGGGGTCCCGGGGAGGAGCCCTGGGGAGGCTGGGTGGAGACAGTGGCGGCTGAGCAAACACAACCTCAGATAACAGACGCCTCTCCTCCTGCCTCCCAAATTAACAGCAATCTGGGGTCGGCGTGCAGCAGTTTATGACCCCCCTCCTGACACAGCACACGCACGCACGCACTCACTCACACACACACATACACACACACACACACACACACACATAGCTTTAAGCAGAGGTATGATAAAGCTCATGGCGCAGGGAGAGTGACCCAGTAGCGGCCAGTGAAGAGGCGGGGCCAGGAGCTTTGACTCGACCCCTGCAACCACAACTAGGTGAGTACAACTAGGTGAGTACACACACACACACACACTCACACACACTCACACTCACACACACACACACACACGAAAATCTGAGCGCTGTTTCATCCATATCGTAGACGATAACAAAAGAATCTGCACGATAATGATGGGAATCGATGACAAAAATCGAGGTCAATACAAACCCAGTCAAAACAATCTTATATTAAAAAAAACGTTTTAATACAAAAATTCGTGTTAACAGAACACAGAATGAGCACATATAGTGTATCTCGTCGGGCAGCGGAAAAACAATTATAAGAGGGGAGAGAATTACAGTGTTGTGTGGTTGATACCTGGGGTGTGTACTTGAGGATGGAACCTCCAACTGATGTAACTTACAATATATTGTAAATAACTATCAATCATCCTTTGTTCCCCGCCTGCTGTGTCGTGTGTGCGTGCGTGTGTGCGTGCGTGTGTGCGTGCGTGCGTGCGTGTGCGCGCGCGCGCACGAGTCTGTGCCCTGTGTATGTTTTCTGTACACTTCAAGAAGTTTATATGGTGAAGCATTGTGGCAAATAAATTTTGTAGAGTAACTCTTCAAGTCCCGTTGTTGTGTAGCTGCTGCTCCGTGAGCGAGAGAAACGTGGCCGAACAAACGTTGCTACGACGTTTTCAGTAATTTGTGAGCGAGTCATAAGAACATATAAACATTTATTAAAGGAAACGTTTCTTTAATTGTTTCATTGATTTCACAAACTCCTGAAGTCCATTTATTTGATCATTAATTAGTAGAACGCACTGTTTTTTTAAAAGAGTATTTTGACATTTTTTAAAGTTTCTACTCGTTAGCTTTTAAAAGACTGACGTTTTAAAATTTCCTCTTGTGAGGAACTTTAAAGATTATCGTGACATTTTAAAAGTTAACATTCATGAGAAAATATTCCCGGTTAAAGTGACTTTACAAATATGTTGAAGGATGTCCCTCTTACGTTTTACTTGGTTTATTATTCTTAGTTTAGTGTTTGTCCGGAGTCATGTGTTTTATCTTTGTTATAACTTCTGTAAACACGTCCTGATCTCAGTGATCAGGTAAATCACAGTTCTATCATCCTTCAAAGTGAGGGAATGGTGCCTTATTGCTGGTGAAATGCTTTTGATCCAACCAGCTGGAGCTACCCTCCCTTTGCATTAATCTTGAATACATCCCATTTCCCATGCTCCATATGGCCCCTACGGGTTTAGCGCTTATCCGTGAATATAATAATAATTTTAGTACTACCGCTCTTATTATTGGTTAGATTTGTCTTAATTACATTCACGTGGTATCATCATTTGCATATCATGCCAGAATATGCAGAAGACACAGAAAAATTACAAAATATAAATAGCCTTTTCCAGTTGACGGTGGAAAATAACCTGATGTTCAAGGGTGACAAGTTCCAACTACTTAGATGTACAAGAAATGTAGAGCTCAAATGATATACTGAAAGATCATCCAGTAGAATTTAAGGAACATGTGAATGATCTAGATGTAATAGTGTCAGCTAACCTTACTTTCAAAGAACACAACAAGGCAAATATCACAAAGGCCAGGAAAATGACCGGGTGGATAGTGAGAATTTTGAAAATAAGCTAAATAGTGCCAATGGTGACGCTTTAAATCACTTGTGCTCTTTTGCTTAGAGAATTGTTCAATGTTGACTGCGCCTTTCAGGGCTGGAGAGATGTCAGAGCTGGGACAGATGCAGAGATCATATATGGCCCAAATACCACCAGTGGAGCATTTAAATTACTGGAAATGCCTCGGAGTCCTAAATGTGTACTCGGTGGAGTAAGAGAGAGAGACAGATAGACAGACAGACCGACAGACACAGACAGACACAGACAGACACAGACAGACACAGACAGACACAGACAGACACAGACAGACACAGACAGACACAGACAGACACAGACACAGACACAGACAGACACAGACAGACACACAGACAGACACACAGACAGACACACAGACACACAGACACACACACATCACACACACACAGACACACACACACACACAGCACACACACACACACACACACACACACACACACACACACACACATATGCCCCGATGGCATGGTGGCCAGCGTTCTTGCTTCACGCACGGAGGGCCCGGGTTCAATTCAATTCGTTACACACACACACATACACACAACAGGCCTAGTGTCTAATCGACATGTGCCTAGGACAAAATGGTAACTAACAACACACACACACACACACACACACACACACACACACCACACTCACACTCACACACACACACACACACACACACACACACACACACACACACACACGAAGAAAGGTTAAGGGAAATCGGCCTGACGACACTAGAGGACAGGAGGGTTAGGGGAGACATGATAACGACATAAAATACTGCGAGGAATAGATAAGGTGGACAGAGACAAGATGTTCCAGAGAGGGGACACAGAAACAAGGGGTCACAGTTGGAAGTTGAAGACTCCTATGAGTCAAAGGGATGTTAGGAATTATTTCTTCAGTCATAGAGCTGTCAGGAAGTGGAATAGCCTAGAAAGTGACGTAGTGGAGGCAGGAACCATACATAGTTTTAAGACGAGGTTTGATAAAGCTCATGGAGCAGGAAGAGAGAGGCTCTAGTAGCAAGCAGTGAAGAGGCGGGGCCAGGAGCTACATTCAACGCCCAGCCCTGGTTGTGTGCGGGTGCTCGTCGTGACCTCTGGTGGCCGCATCGTGAAATTTTATTTTCACTGTCATGGCGGAGGGCTACAGGAGGAGGGTTAATACTGTTGGAATTGAGATTCTACAGGGAGCAGTGTACCCGTCCAACGCGGATATTGTTCTACCTGCGATTCTGCGTGATGTGCTGGGAGTGGACCATTCCGAATTATACGGGATATCCCTCAATGGAGCGAGGAGGGTGTTTGTGAAGTTTGTGTGTTCGGCGGCGTATCATAGGATCGTGGATACTTTTCAGGACAAGAGGCTGGTGGTGTTATCAGGCCTTGAGGTATGTGTCCATGATGTGTCAGCCACCTACAAGTGGGTGAAGCTGAAGAATGTGTCTTTTGAGGCGGGAGAATGTGATATTACTGAAGCCATGCAGAAATATGGCATTGTTCATGCAGTAACTGTTGGCAGGTGGGCGAATGGGCCCTATGCTGGGATGTTGGAGGGAACGTATTCCGTCAAGATGACGTTACATCAGGAGATCCCTTCTTATGTAATAATGACTGGTTTTCGCACGCAGGTGTATGTTACATATGTTGGGCAGGTTCGAACCTGTCGGTTATGCGGACAGCAGGGACACCTGGCGGCAGACTGTAATCGAAGGAAGACGGAAGTGAGGCGAGGTGTGGACGAGGACGTGAGACCCAAGGAGGTTTCAACAATTCTGACAGAAGACCGACGTGTGGACGACGGGCAGGAGGGCATGGTGCGTCAGTCGTGGAGCGAGGAGGTGGAGCAGGTGGAAGGGCAGATGGGAGGCGAGGGTAATGTGTCGTCTGTGGCATCAGAGGAACATAGTACGGCGTCTGTTGCTGATCATCAGGGGATGCATGGGGAGGAGGCAGAGATTTTGAAGGACCTACGAGAGTTCATACAGGGAGATAATTTGTCGATGGAAGAAGTTTCTGTTTTGGAGCGAGGTGATTTCAAGAATGATCAAAATGAGGCTGTTGTTGAGAATGATATGTGTAGGGAAGTGAATAACGTTCAGGTATCTGTGGTAGTAGCAGAGGTTCATAGGGAAGAGGAAATGGAGTTAGTTGAGGAGAAAGGGGAGTCCAGGAAAAGGCCGGGGGAGGAGTCTGAGGATGACTTGTTGACAGCTGCACAAAGGCCTGGGAAAAAGTGTGGGCAGATGTGGTGCAGGGGAAAGGAGGTAGGTCAAAGGGCACTGGGGTGCTAGGGAAGTAAAGGAGGATGGGAGGGTAGGAGGGGGAAGGATGGGGAAGGACATATGATAATGGAAAAGAGAGTACTGAAGCCAAAGGGCAAACCCCAGTCTTACGTTTCAGGTGTGTAACATTTAATGTGAATGGCCTCAGGAATGAGGTGAAACGTAAATGGGTGGAGGTAACTTTGCGGAGGTGGAAAGTTGATGTTTTCTTTTGTCAAGAGCATAATTATAGGAAGGGTAATGAGCTAGCAATAAAGGGGTATAGAATTTTTGCGTGTGATGCACGGGCATTTAAAGGGGGGGGGGTGTTGGTAGGAGTCAGTGAGTTATGTCCATTCACTTTAGAGTCTTGGGAGGATGTGGGTGGTAGAATAGTTAGAGTAAACGGGGATTGGGGTGGAGTACAGGTGAGTTTCCTGGGAGTATATATGCCAGATATAAGCAATAGGAGACTAAAGGATGATTTTGTGAACAATGAGTTGGCGTATGCTGTCCGAGGTTTGCCTCAAGTGTCTATAATTGCTGGAGATTGGAATTGTGTGATTTGGATTAGAGACGTCGAGCCACGGGGTGGGGGGTGTGTGTTGGGGTCGTTGAGGGGTGTGTTGGGGGCAGTGGGAGTGGTAGACGTGGTGGGGAGACGGGGAGAAATGGTGGAATATACCTTTGTGAGGAAGGATTATGCAGCACGATTGGACAGAATATATGTGACAAGGGCGGTGGATGTTCGGGTGGAATGTGTCGATGTGGGTTTTTCGGATCATAGGGGAGTGTTGTTTGAAGGGGGCTGGGACGGGGCAGTGAGTGTGTATAAGAGTTATTGGAAATTGAATACGAGATTATTGAAGAGGGAAGGGGGCTGAGATGTTCGAAGAGTGGTGGGAGGGGTGTGGAAGGGGGTGGGGGTGTCAAATGGGATTGTCAGATGGTGGATGGAGAGGGGGAAAGAGGAAATTAGGAAGTTTTATGGGTGGGTCGGTAGGGAAGATAGCAGGAGTAGGTTTGGGTATCAGAAATATTTGGAGGGGTTGTTACGTGATTGCCAGGCGGGGGATTGGGGGAGGAGAACGGCAGAGGTAGTGGAACTGAGGGGTATGTTACGGATTTACAAGAGGAACGGTTTCATGCCTTACGGGTTAGGAGTGGTATGGAGGAGGTTTTATGGGGAAATAAGGCTTCAAAGGTGGTTTTAAGGACTTTGAGAAACGTAGGAGGGATGTTAATTTTCTTTGAAAGTGGAGGGGGTGGATGGGTATCAAGAGGAGGGTTTTAAGAACGACGGAGGGCATGGGGGGGGGTACGCGGAAGGATGGTTTCGTGTTCAATACAGGAAGGGGAAGGTTAATCAGGTGGACAGAGAAGGGTTATTGCAGGGAATAGGGAGATTCTTGAGTGTGGAGGAGGGAAGAGAGTGCGGGGCAGAGATTTTGGAGAAGGAGGTTTGGGAAGCCGTGCAGGGTTTGAGGTTGGGGAAATCACCTGGGATCGATGGGTTGCCGGGGGATTTGTACGTAACTCATTGGGAGGTTTTAAAAGGGGTTCTCGTGAGGTTGTTTAATGGGTTGAGGGAGGATGGTTTCATGGGGGAATCAATGAGGACTGGGGTAGTAGTATTAGTGGCAAAGGAAGATTCTCCTGAGGGCTTAAGTGATTATAGGGGTCTGGCTTTGTTGACGGCAGATTACAAAATTTTTGCAAAGATTTTGGCAAATAGGATCAAGAGGGGTTTAGGTGGAGTTTTGCATGAGGGTCAATTTGGGGTGCCTGGAAGGAGTATTCGTACAGGGCATCGGCGAATTACAGTTTATTGAGGAAAGTGAGGTGGGGGTGTTAGGATTGGATTGGCAGAGAGCATATGACAGGGTTGATCGAGAAATGTTATTAGCAATATTGGAGAGGCAGGGTTTTGGGGAAGGGGTGGTAAGGTGGGTCGAAACATTGTATGCAGGTGCGTTATTACGAGTGCAGATTAATGGGAAGGTGGGAAGGGCAGTGGAAATGCAGAGGGGTCTGCGACAGGGTTGTCCTCTGTCGCAGATCCTTTTCGCACTTTTGCAGGATCCTTTTTACAGATTGGTAGAGGCGGGGTTGAGGGGAGGGTCTGAGGAGAGGGAGGAGGTGGGTGGTATGGTTGGTTATGTTGATGACACCACGTGTTGGTTAGGAAGGAGTGGCAATTGAGTAAGTTGAATGATTTGATAGAACGTTTTGGGAGGGGAACAGGGATGAGGGTTAATAGGGGAAGTCTAATTTATTGGAGGTAGGAAGTTGGTCTGGGGGAACGTTGGGGTCGCGGAGGGGTTGGAATTGTGTAGAAATGATTAAGATATGCGGTATAGTTTTTAGTGCAGATGCGGTAGTGACGCGGGAGGTGAATTCAAGGACAGTGGTGGATGCGGCAATTGGAAGGATGAGGGGCTGGGGAGTGAGAGAGGTGACATTACTGCAAAGAGTTATTGTTATAAATGTGTTGGTGTATAGCAAATTATGGTTTAGGGCGGTGGTATATCCTCTTGGAAGTGGATGTGCAACGTTTGTTGAGTAATGTTTTAAGGTTCGTATGGGGCATGGGAGACACTGGCTAAGTAGGGAGGTAGTGGAAACCAAGACGAGGTGGGGAGGGATAGGGTTGATACTGTTGAGGTGTAGATTACGAAGTGTGTTTGTGAGGCATGAATTTCTGATGCGAGGAGGGTAGGGGGGAAGAAGAGTGGGGTTAGTAATGAAGGAGGTGCGCAGGTGGTGGGGAAGGAAGGATATTTTGGTATGCAAGGCAATTTTACGAGGGTTAATGGTGATGAAAGAGTGGGGGACGAGTAGGGTTAGTAGGTTGGATAGGTTGGGCTTGGAGGGGAGGGAGGTGCAGGGGAGAGGGGTTTATCCCCTGTATGATTGGCAAGGAATATGGAGGTGGTTTCGAAAGCTAAAGTTACATCCTAGGGTGCGAGAGGTAGGATATAGGTTTTTGCAGGGGGTTTTGGCTTCTAGAGCTCAATTATACGTCATGGGGTTGGTAGCCGGGGTTGGTAGCCGATGGGGTTTGAGGTAGGTGTGGCGAGCTGGAAACGGCATATCATGTCGTTTATTTTTGGATGGATTGCAGGAGGTGAGAGAATGGTTTGGGGGTGTTACGACAGGTGGGGAAAGGGAGGTTTCGGTTCTGAGGGTGCTGAGTTTGGATCTGGGGCAGTTTTCGGACAGCATACGCAGGGTTGTCTTATTTGGTATTGGATTATGTTTATATTTCATGGAGTTGTAGGGAAGAGGAGGAGGGCACGTATTGGGGCATTGGGAGCGGCTTTTATAGGACTAAGTGTAGGAACAGGGAATTATATGGTAGGGCGTGGGATGGGGCTTTCTGCAGCCTTATCGAGAGATGACAGTGCATGGGTTAAGGGGCGTGGGGAGGGGAGAGGTTAGATGGGTTAGGGGTGGTTAACGGGGATGGGTAAAGTAGTGGGGAATGTGTAGATGATAGGTAAGGGGGGGGTTAGGTGGGTTCTTAGGTGGAAGGCTGTTAGGTGGGGAGGGTGTAGATCAGTGGGGAAGAGGCTGGGGTAGTTTGTGCTTCAGTACATCTCTGAGTATGAGAACCTTCTATGACGAAGGTTGGTTCCGATGTTGGATAAGATGTATACAAGGATTGTATAATCATTGATGTTCATATATTTTGGGCCTTCTGTGTAAGGTCATTATTGGAGTAAGTTATTTTTGTTATGTTTGTGTTTTCTGTGTTTTGTGTTGAAATGCAGAGATCATTATATAAGAAATATGTAACATTTTGTGTGTGTGCGTGTGTGTGTGTGTGTGTGTGTGTGTGTGTGTGTGTGTGTGTGTGTGTGTGTGTGTGTGTGTGTGTGTGTGTGGTGCGTGGTTCATGTTATGTTTTCTTGTTTGAGGATTGTGTCCAAGGAGGGGGGGTATGCATGTGGGGTATATGGGTAGTTCTTTATAAGAAGTGTATACCTCTTCTTGTCTATATTTTGTGATATCATATTATTGTGTATAGATCAGAAGTATACTAAAGGTGGCCTTAAGTATATGGGGCTTGGTGGTTGTAAGAATTTTTGGGGAATATGAAGGATATGTAGTTTTCAGGTATATATTGTGTTTAATGTATCCCATGGTTGGGAAGGTATATACGTTTTTTATATACGATTGTGTCATGAGTAATATGTATTCATTCCTTGTGTGGTCATTGTTTTGTGGTTTTATGTTTTGTCTTATGGCATAACCATGCGTGAACGCTCTTGGAGGGGAGTGGGTGCTGTACAAGGATGAGATTGTAGTTGTTTCTGGTGTGCCTTGAAGCGTACACGTAGAACTTATTGATTGGTTGGTATATATTCGTCTGCTATAGCGAAAAGGAAGGAACCATGGAGTGTGATGTAATATTATATTTGGTACTAAGCATTTGGTGTGGGGAAGTTGCTTGTAGTTGTTTTGGTATTGGGAAATTCTTATGTAAAAGGTAATATCTATGTCATGATGTTTGTATACGCAGATTTCAATAAAATATAAAAAAAAAAAACTTAGATGTACAAGAAATGTAGAGCTCAAATGATATACTGAAAGATCATCCAGTAGAATTTAAGGAACATGTGAATGATCTAGATGTAATAGTGTCAGCTAACCTTACTTTCAAAGAACACAACAAGGCAAATATCACAAAGGCCAGGAAAATGACCGGGTGGATAGTGAGAATTTTGAAAATAAGCTAAATAGTGCCAATTATGACGCTTTAAATCACTTGTGCTCTTTTGCTTAGAGAATTGTTCAATGTTGACTGCGCCTTTCAGGGCTGGAGAGATGTCAGAGCTGGGACAGATGCAGAGATTATATATGGCCCAAATACCACCAGTGGAGCATTTAAATTACTGGAAATGCCTCGGAGTCCTAAATGTGTACTCGGTGGAGTAAGAGAGAGAGACAGATAGACAGATAGACAGACAGACACAGACAGACACAGACAGACACAGACAGACAGACACAGACAGACAGACACAGACAGACAGACAGACACACACAGACACACAGACAGACACACAGACACACACACAACACACACACACACACACACACACACACACACACACATACACACACACACACACACACACACACACACACACACACACACACATATGCCCGATGGCATGGTGGCCAGCGCTCTTGATTGACCCCGGGCCCGGGTTCAATTCAATTCGTTACACATTCGCTGCCCAGCTGTGGTGGAGGAAGGTTGTTCCGATCTGACCTCTAGTGGGAGCTACTAGCAGTTTCATTGGACAGTAATGGCTGTTCAGTATCGTCGACGGATTAACACAGTATGTGTGGAATTCATCAGAGGTGCCGTATATCCGTCTAATGCGGTAGTGATGTTGCCTGCAGTGTTGAGAGACACATTTGGATTGGATAACAATGACATTTACGGTATTGCACTGAATGGAAGTGCGAGAGTTTTTGTCAAGCTGATTTCGACGACAGTGTATGAGCGATTGGTGGATACATATGAGGGCGTCAGCCTGACAGTGAATTCATCAGTGGAAGTAAAGTTAAAGGAAGTTTCAAGGCAATATACGTACGTGCCTCTTCGTAATTTACCGTTCGAAGCTGATGAACGGGATGTACGTGATGTATTTCAAGAATATGGTGTGGTCCATCAAGCAATCTTGGGCCGATGGTCGGAGGGTATCTATGAAGGGATGCCAGAAGGGTCATATACATTGAAGATGACACTACGACGACCTATTCCGTCCTATGTGTTACTACCTGAATTTAGGACGCAGGCATACGTGACTTATGCTGGTCAACGTCGTACGTGCCGCCTATGTGGGTCGTATGAACACATGGCAGCAGACTGTGCACAGAGACCAGGGGGTCGTTACGACGCCACAAGAGCGGCGTTGGTTGTTAAGGATGCAATTGCTGTACAGGACGAGGACGTAGGGGTGGTGTCGACGGGAAGATGGAGTGACATAGTTCAAGGGACTGCAAAGGTGTGCCAGACTCTACCTACAGAGTCACAGACATCGGTGGTACCGGCTGTACAGGATAGGGTGGACGATTTGGACTTGGGTATAGCAGCAGAGTTGACAGAGGAATTGTGTGGCTGTTGGACAGTTCAACAGGTGTGGAGGAGGTAGTGTGTGTGACGGAGGGGCTGGGGGAAGTCAGCCCAGTGGACACTAGTCTCATTCAACAGGAGGTGCCTGTTATGGTGCATAATGAGGACTGTGCTGTGGATATGGACATTGGAAGTGATTCACGTAAACGTCCTATGGGTGTGGCTGAGGACGACGTCCTTACGCCCGCTCAAAGGTCTAGTAAAAAATCTTTGGTAGAAGTTGCACAAAAGTGGAGCTGAGTGGAAGGAGTGTGGATGGTGACAGGAATTTACGAGGAAACAAAGGAACATCATAACCCTGGTGGGATGTCAAAGCGTGTAGGTAATAAGTATGAGAAATCTAAAGGGAAGCCACCTTTAACATATTCAAGTGTCTCACGCTTAACGTGAACGGGCTAAAGCTGAGGTCTCGAGGAAGTGGATAGAAGTGAGATGAGAAGGTATGACATTAATGTAGGGTTTATACAGGAACATAATTATAAGTATGGTAGGGATTTTCAGTTGCAAGGTTATAATGTGTATGCTGGTAGTTCAGGGGCTTTCAAGGAGGGTTGCGGTAATTGTGAAGGAGAACAGCCCTTTTCAGTTATTAGCTTGGGAGGAGGGAGGACGGAGGGTTGTGAGGGTGGATGGGGTTTGGGGAGGAGCAGGGTAGCTTTCATTGGGGTTTATTTGCCGGCTATAAATAACCGTAGAGTCAAGGAGGATTTTGTGAGGATCAATTGGTATATTACTTGGGTGGCTTGCCAGAAGTTGTAGTAGTAGGTGGTGATTGGAA
Organism: Cherax destructor; assembly: GCA_009830355.1. Taxonomy (NCBI): domain Eukaryota; kingdom Metazoa; phylum Arthropoda; class Malacostraca; order Decapoda; family Parastacidae; genus Cherax; species Cherax destructor. The sequence continues at coordinate 28,974 of WNWK01017047.1, forward strand.
TAGTATCATAAGGCTCAAAGATGTAGAACCAAGGGGATCGGATGCGTGCTCAGTGTTTTAAGGGATGTTCTAGGTAGTGTGGACTAGTTGATGTGGTGGGTGAGGGTTGGAGGTTTGATTATACTTTTGTGAGGAGGGGGTATGCAGCACGGTTAGATCGTATATATGTCTCAAGGGTTATTAATGTGGGGGTGGGAGTTGTGTGGATGTAGGTTTTACTGATCATAGGGAGTGTTAGTGGAGCTTGAGTGGGCAGGTATGGTGAAATGGTATCCTGGGTATTGGAAACTAAATGTAAGTCTTGTAGAAGGGGAGGAGGGTAGAGAATTATTTGCTGAATGGTGGGGGACGATGTGGAGGAAAGGTAAGTTACTACCGGACATAGTGTCATGGTGGGTGGACGTGGCGAAGCCAGCGATAAGGGATTTTTATAAAAGTAGAGGTCGGGAGGTTGCGAGGTGGAAGTATGGATTGCAAAAATATTTGGAGGATCAGCTGAGTGTATGCTATGAGAGGCGGTTGGATAGGTACATGAGTGAGGTGCCTGCGATTAAGGAGAGTGAGAGAAATACAGAATGAACGGTTTGATGCGATTCGTGTGCGTGGTGGTGTGGATGAGGTTTTATGGGGTGATAAGCCTTCGGCTTATGTGTTGAGGTCATTTAGGAAAAGGAGGGAGGGGATGATGATGTCGAGGTTGGTGGTTGGAGAGGACAGAGATGGGTATGAGAGAGGTCAGATCATGAGGAGCACAGAAGCAATGAGTTTATATTTAGAGAGTTGGTTTAGAGGATATTTAACAGCAGGAGAGGGAGGGGAAAGAGAGGGAGAATAATTGAGGAGGGGGTCATGGAGAGGTTGGGGAGGATGATAGGAAGCTATGAGTGGGGACATAAGTGAGGAGGAGGTGTGGATGGCGATACAGAGTATGAGTAAGAGAAAGTCACCTGGAATTGATGGAATTTCGAATGATTTTTATGTGTTGCAGTGGGAGGTCATAAAAGATTGTTTAGTGAGATTGATGAATCGAATGAAAGAGATGGGTACTATGGGCGTGTCGCAGTGCACTGGGGTGATTGTTTTAGTAAAAAGGAGGGGTAGGGAACAGATAGGTGATTATCGGGGTTTATCGATGATGTGTGGGGATTATAAGATTTTTGCGAAAGTGTTGTGTAATAGGATTAAAAAAGTAATTGGGAGGGTAGTTGAAGAGGGGCAAAGAGGGATACCGGGGAGATGTATGAATAAAGGGCATGTTTGGATCAGGAATTTTGTGGACAATAGTGTTGGAGGTGGTGTTTTGGCTGTGGATTGGAAAACTGCGTATGATTGTGTTGAAAGAGATATGTTATGGAGGATCATGAGGAAGCAGGGGTTTGGGGAGGAAATAGTGGGATGTGCGGAAGCCCTGTATAAAGATGCAAAAGTGAGGGTGCAAGTTAATGGGTTGGTAGGTGAGGAAGTGAGGATGGGGAGAGGTTTGAGGCAGGGATGTCCCTTGTCTCAAATCCTATTCGCGTGTATGCAGAATCCTTTGTATAGACTAGTTAAGGTAGGAGTAGGGGCGGGGAGGGAAGTTGAATGGGATACAGGAATTGTTGGATATGTGGACGACACCACGGTGTTAGTGAATTCTGAAGAGGGTTTACGTGCTATAGGATTGATTATCAGTTTGTTTGGGAAAGCATCTGGTATGAGGATTAACATTGCTAAGTCCAATCTAATGGAAGTAGGTACATGGGTGGGGAGTGGCTTGGGGTTAAGGTATGGAGGGTCAATAGTAGATAGATTGAAAGTTTGTGGTATAGTGGTAATGGCTGATTATGGGGAAACTAGAAAAGTTAATGTCGATTTAGTTTTAGGTAAGGCATTAAAGAGAATGTTGGGATGGAGACCGGGGGATGTTTACGTTGTTACAGAGGGTGATAGTGGTTAATACTTTAGTTTATAGTAAAGTTTGGCACGTGCAAGGTTATTTCCTATATTAAAGGGAGATATGGTGGAATTGGTTGGAAAGGTGTTGAGATATATATGGGGATATGGGAAGCATTGGTTGTGTAGGGTGGTTGTCATGAAGAGGGTGGGGTTAGGGGGTTTGGGGTTAATAGATTTGGAGGAACGGGCTAGGTGCTTATATGTACAATTTTGTTATATGACTAAGGGGGGTGGCAAAGGACGGAGGGTGGGAGAGGTCATGAGGGATTTCAGGAAGTGGTGGAGGGGAAAGGATTTGGTTAGGTGTGCTGATATGTTGCGGGGTCTTATGAGTGTAAGAATCCGGGACGTGTAAAGGCTTGTGTGTTAGGAAGGGTGGGGAGAGGAGAGGAGGTAATGGAAGGGCTGGCTGTTTTTCCGATATATGATTGGAAAAGTATATGGAGTGGGTTGAGGGGTATGAGGGTCAGTGTGAGGGCGAGAGAAGTTATGTTTCGGTTTTTACATGGGGTACTGGCCTCACGGGAGGTGCTGTATAGGATGGGTTTGGTTGGAGATGCAAGGTGTGGTAAATGTGGCGAGGTCGATTCTATTTATCATGAGGTATATTTTGTGAGCAATTGGATGTTGTCAGACAATGGTTGGGGCGTTTAATAAGATTTGGAGGAGGGGATTCATGCTTGAGATTTTTGAGCTTAGATATAGGTGGAGTGGGGCAGGATGTGCGTAGAGCGCTTATGTATATGGCTGTTGATTTTGTGTATGTTTCGTGGGTGATGAGGGAGCAAACTGGGAGTGTGCGGTTAAAGGCCATAGCAGCGTCCATGTACAGGACAAAATGTAGAAATAGAATTTTGTATGGGGAGTCATGGGGTAGGTTTTTCCTGTGGTTTATAGGGATTTTACTGTAGGACAGTTGTTGGGAATGATACAAGTTAAAGTTGAAAAGTGGCTGTTCTATTTTGTGAGGAGTATGAGAGGTAAGTTAAAGTGGTATGTTTGTGTAGATGGGGGGACGGTGTGACAAGGTAATCATGAGGTTACAGGTTTTGACAAAATTTTGACTTATGGGGTTGTGAATGGAGGTATGTATAAGAGGGGTTATGAAGTAGAAAATGATATAATGAAGTAGGAAAAAAGGGAGGAAGTTAGAGGTGGCTTTCCTTGGGTATCATATTATCTGAGTTTGTATGACTTTTTGAAGTATAGAGGACAAACTTCATGGGTGTAAAGGTTTTCATGTGTATGGAGGTAACAGTAACTGTTTTTTAGATGTTTATGAGAGAATAAGGTTTTTTTTTTTTTTTGTTTCATAACAGGGTGAGGCATATTTTCGATAAATACCTGTCATTGAGGTTTTCTGTGTTTTTGTGGTGTGTTGCAACATGTGGTATAATATTTTTGTATTTATGGGACAAAAGTAGAATACAGTATTCTGTTGAATACATAGTTGGTTTCTTCAGTAGAGGAGAAATGAGTAGTATATGATGGTAAGGTATTTTACCTAGCTAACTAATTATAAAAGTTATAAGGATTGGTGTAATGTTTTTTTTTAAATTAAATGGAGAAATTCACTGCCTGGTGTGTGGGCTTGATGATGGATTTTTTTATTATTTTGATTTGTATGTATGTTTTGGCTACAAAACTGTTAACTTTTGCTGTTGGTTATTAGGTTCTTTTTCATGTGTACACATAGGACTTTTTTTATATATGCATACATGAGTTTTACTGGACTGCTTTTTGGTTGTCATGTTTTTATTAAGGGTTACATGATTTTAGTGTGATCAGTAGCTCAAATTTTGATTTTTTTTTTTTGTCTTTACAGATGAGAAAAATGTATGTAGGGGGTATCGTTAGGATAAAATGGGGGGATAGAGAGGGGGGGGTCTTTTGTATGAGATTCTATGACCTCAAGAAAAGTTTTCAGTTTTCATTGGTAGATTTTACTAAATTATGTTTTTTTTTTATTAGGGGAGTCAAGAGGTTGAGCTGGTTTTGTAATGATAAGTGTATATTATTAATGTGTCTGTATGTTCAGTTGGGGTTGTGTGTGTGTATTGTATGCTCCATTTCGTTTTGTTTAATTATAGTAGATATGTTTCTGTGGAATAATGGAAGAGTCTGAGGACATGTTTTTTTTTTCAATTTGAAGGTATTCGCTCCCCTGCTTTGGTAGGGTGAGGTTGTGCGGCGCTGAGCCTGCCATCTGGTGGTTTTCCGCACAAGTGAGACAGCTGTCATGGGGCCGGCTGGACGACGACGATCTAACACAGTGTGTGTAGACATGGTAACTGGAGTTATACACCCTGCAACGGCTGCGACGGTACTACCGATGATTCTTCATGATGTGTACAACATAGAGATAGAGGATTTATACGGAGTGGCCTTAAATGGCATCAACAGGGTATTCGTGAAATTGATATCTACTGAGGTCTACGAGCGCCTTGTTGACAGGTACCAGGATAAAGTTTACACTGTAAACTCGACACTGCAAGTAAGAATGAAGGACGTGTCACGAACATACACATGGATAAGGATCAAGAACGTACCATTTGAATGTGACGAAACGGACATACGTGGGTTTTTCAACGAGTATGGTATGAATACAGTGAATGTGGACGATGGTCTGAGGGTCCGATGACGGGACTCTATGAAGGGACGTATTCGCTGAAGATGACACTACGTAAGCCTATACCTTCATATGTGACGCTGTCAGAATTTAGGAATCAGGTTTACGTTACGTACCCGGGGCAACGGAGAACGTGTAGGCTCTGTGGAGCTTACGAGCATGTAGCAGCGGATTGTATGAAGTGCATGATGCCTAGGTACAGCAGCAAGGAATAGACAGGACTGTGAATGAGGAGGAACGCGGGAGGGTAGTACAGGTTGGCGTGGAAGAGAAGACACTTACATGGAGTGAAATTGTTGAAGGGGTTGGTGGAGCAAGTGCTGAGCAACCCCAGGTGCTAAAAGAGACTGATGTTGGAGGTGAGATTGGTGGGGGTCTGTTATCATGTGAGGACATTCATTTAGAGGAGGTGTTAAGGGATATTATGGAGGAGCCTCTTGGTGAGATTATGAGCGCCGCCAGTGTGGTGGGGCAAGGTGGTGGTGTGGTGATGAGTGAGGGGGAGACAGTTTCTTTGGACGTTCCGGCTTTACCTGGAGAAGTAATAATAGCGGAGGTACATCAGGTGGACGGGGGTGACTGCATGGAATTTCAGTCAGGTACCCGTAAGAGGACGGGGAATCAATCAGAGCATGACGAAGATCTGACGCCTGCCCAGAGAATAAGTAAGAGACCGTCAGTGGAGTCAGCAAGGAAAGGTTTGGTTGTTTTACAGGATGATGAGAAAGTTAAGGGTGGATCTGGGGTGGGAAAGGGTTTGGGGAAAGGTAAGTCAGGTGGAAAATTTATGTCGAAGCCGAAGGGCAAATCATTGCACCCGTCTTCCAGTGTTTGACGATCAACGTAAATGGTATGTGCGCGGAAGTCAAGAGGGCATGGGTAGAGTGCACACTGAGGAGGTTTAATGTCCAGGTAGTCTTCATTCAGGAACACAATCATAGGGTAGGAAGGGACTTGAACATAAAAGGGTATAGGGTTTTTGCGGGTTCCTCGGATCGCCACAAGGATGGGTCAGCAGTGGCGATTTTAGAGTCTAGTCCTTTTCAACTCCTAGCTTGGGAGGAGTGTGGGGGGGGAGGGTGGTTAGAGTGCAGGGATACTGGGGAGGTGTGCGGGTGTGTTTTTTGGGTATATATATGCCGGCGGAGCAAGTCCGTTTGGTTAAGACGGAATTTGTGAGGAATATTTTGATCTATGCTTTTCGCGATTTACCTGGCGTAGTTGTGGCAGGTGGGGACTTCAATTGTGTCATTAGGAAAAGGGATGTTGAGCCCAAGGATCAGGTTGTGTGCTTGAGGCTTTAAGGATTTATTGGGAAGTGTGGGATTAAAAGATGTGATAGGGGCGGGAGGAGTAGTTGAGCATACTTTCTTTCGACATAGTTACGCGGCGAGACTGGATAGAATTTACGTTACTCATAAGGTGGTGGTGGGAAGGGTGCAAACTTTTGATGTAGGATTCTCCGATCACAGGGGTTTTAGTGGATTGAGCTGGGATGGCGTGCCACGGTGGTATAAGGGGTTTTGGAAATTGAATGTAGCTCTTCTGGTGGGAGGGATAAGAGAGATGTTTTGAGGAGTGGTGGGGAGGGTTTGGGCAGCAGGAGCGATGGCGGATAATGTGTTAGAATGGTGGGTGACTCAGGGTAAGCCGCTTATTCGCAGGTATTATCAGTCGTTAGGCAGGGAGGAGGCAGGGTGGAAATTTGTTTGCAAAAATATGTGGAGGGACAGTTGCAGAGGTGTTATGATAGGGGTGATAGGAAGGAGACAGGGATCTGAAAATATTAAAGGAGCGGCTATGGGATATACAGAGTGAACGTTTTGAAGCGTGTAGATTTAAAGAGGAGTGGACGACATTTTGATGGGGATAGGCCTTCGAAGAATGTTTTCGACATTGCACTAAGAGAAGGGAGGATAGGACGATTGAACGAATGGTGGTGGAACAGGGATGGAAGGTTACGAGCAGGGCATGGTGATACGGGGTACAGAGGCGATAGGAGTTTGTGCGGATAAATGGTTCGGTCGTTATATGAGTAGTGTGGGGGGGGGGGGCACGGGAATCAGGTTTTGGAAGGCATAGAGGACAGGTTAGGGAAAGGACAAGGAGGAATTAGGAAAAGCTATTAGTGAAGGGAGGTGTGGAGGCGGTGGCAGGCCTCAGTAAGGACGTTCACCGGGTTTGGATGGATAGCTAATGAGTTTTATAAGGAACATTGGGGTGTGGTGAAGGAATGTTTGGTACGCTTGATGGAACGAATGAGGTTGGATGGTTTGGGGAAGGTTGGGTCGGGGATAGGGGTAGTGGTTTTGGTTCGAAAAGGGAGAGAGGAGGATACAATGAGTAATTATCGTCCAATTATTTTAATGAATGCAGATTATAAGATTTTGGCGAAAATCCTTGGCAATAGATTAAAGAGGGTTTTGGGGAAGGTGATAGCAGAGGGTCAGTGTGGCATACTGGGTAGGAGTGTCGTCAATGGGCTGGAAAAAATTAAAAATTATGCGGAGTATGGGAGAGGCGGGATTTTAGCATTAGATTGGAAAGGTGCGTATGATTGCGTGGAGCGCGAGGTTCTGTATGAGGTGATGAGACGGCAGGATTCGGGAGGAGGTAGTGAATTGGGTGAAGAGATTGTATGAAGGGGCGTGTGTGAAAATTCAGATCAATGGTAAATTAGGGGAGGTGGTACAGATGAATAGGGGTTTACGTCAGGGTTGTCCGTTGTCACAGATTTTATTTTCTTGTTTGCAGGATCCTTTTTATAGAATGGTCGAGATTGGGGTGTGGATGAATGTGGAGGACGTGGTGGAACGTACGGGCATTGTGGGGTATGTGGATGACACTACGGTGCTCGTGGGCTCTGTGAAAGGATTAACGAATGTTTGGGGAATTATATGTATGTTTTGTGAGGCAACGGGCATGAGGATAAATGAGCGTAAGTCGAAATTAATGGAGGTAGGTTCTTGGATGGGAGGGCCGTTGGGAAGTGATCAGAGGTGGACTATTGTGGATAGTTTGAAGATTTGTGGGGTAATTTTCATGAGGGATCGTGTGCAAACCAGGAAAGAGAATTCCGGAAAAGTTGTGAAGGGGGCGATAGGTAGGTTGAAGGTGTGGAGTATAAAGGAAGTGACGGTGAGGCAGAGGGTTCTCATTGTGAATAGTATGGTTTATAGTAGATTATGGTTCGTGGCAGCTATTTACCCTTTGTTGCAGGAAGATGTAATGGTATTGGAACGTAAGGTTATTAACTTTGTATGGGGTGGAGGACGACATTGGCTGGGGCGAGAGATTGTTCGTAATAAAGTTTCGTTGGGTGGGTTGGGCTAATATGGTTGGAGCATAGACTGATGAGTGTATACCTGAAGAGATGCTTGATGCGGAGGAGTGTTCACGGAGGTTTGGATGGGGGTGTCACCAGCATTCTTAGGGAGATGGGTGAGTGGTGGAATGACAGAGATTTGGTTTATTGTAGGGTCATAATGCGTAATTTACTTGTAATGTCAAATCCGCAGACTTTAAGGGTAGGTCGGATGGGTGGTTTAGGGGAGGTACAAAGGGTTTTGGAGGGCGTGTCACAGTTCCCAATGTATGCATGGGAGAGGATCTGGGAGGGCTTCAGGGTGCTGAAAATCAGTTCTAGGGATAGGGAGTTCATGTATAGGTTTCTTCATGGGGTAGTGGCCTCTCGTGCATCATTAGCAATAATGGGATTAGTTCAGGAGGGAGGGTGTGGTAGGTGTGGGGAGCCGGCAACTACGTTACATGAAATATATTTTTGCGAGGTTTTAGGACAAGTCAGGGAATGGTTTGGGGATGTATTAACCTTCTTAGGAGGGGGGGGTATTCCTATGTTGAGGGCCATGTTTTTGGATTTTGAGGGTATAGATGCAGTATCACGAAGAGGACTCATGTATTGTGCGGTAGATTTTGTTTGCAGTTCATGGAGGGTCAGGGATTTGGGGGTAATGGATCGTATTAAGGTAATATCGGCGAGAATCTACCGAACTAAGTGCAGGAATAGGATGTTATATGGTCAGGCGTGGGAAAAAGCTTTCAGGATGTCATATATGGATATGAGATTAGAGGATCTAAGAGGATAATGGGGAGGGTTTTGCTTAGGGTTTAGGGGAATGGGGGGTAGTGGAACAGAGTGGGGTATGGGAGTGGGAGATGAGGCACTTGAACAAAAGGAGTGATAGGTGGCAGTGGTGGGGGGCAAAGGTGGGGGTGGTGGATGGTTTCTGTGGTTGATCTTCATTATCTTGGTAGGGCGGGTGCAATGATCTGTCTTTTGTGTTAGGTCTTTTTAGGGCACAGAAGGGAAAGAAACAAAAATAAAAGTTTCAAATTTTAAAAAAGAAAAAAAAAAAAAAATTCTCATGTAATTGTGGAATAAGAGTCGATCTATGGTTAGTTTGTGTGGTATTGGTATAGACTTCTCATCAAATTGTTGAATCTCCTACTTAGGAATGGGTCTTTGGATGGGGTTTTGTTTTCTTGATCGTGAGGGTATATTCTGTGGTTCATGATCCTCTCAGGTGGATGTTGATTTGGTTGGACGGATGGTTTACAATGTGTGTACGGGTGGGGTTGTCGTCAGAGTATTTCAGGTTATAAATTTTCTTAGGGTCAAAGCATATTTCTTGGCTTATGATGTAAATCCCTTTGTCTGGGGTTATGTTTCGTTTTGTAACCCTATGGTATTTTAGGTAGAGTTTTGTTATAAGATGCTTTGGATATGTTAGTAACCAAAGTGAAATGCCCTTGTGACGTCTAGGTATTTTAAGTTGGGCATTGTCTTTGTACGGTAATGGCTTTTGCATACATTTGTCTCACGTGAAACTTTTAAAAGATTAGTGGTAGTGTATGCAACATAAGGCATAATGACTAACACCTGTTAATTTTAAGAAAAATTCTTAGTTTTGGTGCACTTATAATTTTGTACGTTCCTGATTTTACGACAATAAGGTTAGGTAGGCATGGAAAAAAAAAAAAAAAAAAAACCACGAGATCATTATTAGTTTTTTGTGTCCTGAGTTGGCAAGGTTTATATGTTGTGCTTCGTTTTGAACAGTTATGGGTTTATATATATAATTGATGTATGTAATCAAAATTGTAGTGGTGCACGTTTTATGTGGCATTTTGTTCAATCCGAATGTTCATCGCATGTAAATTTATTTTGTCCTGGGATATTAAAAGTGTTTATTCTTTGAGGTTACATGTTTAACTAGGTCTGCTTGTATTGAAAGGGAAACTGGGGGATAAATTTATAATGTACATGTGAACAATGATGGTTCATGAATACCCTGCTGTACGGGGTTGGGTTTCCTTTGAGGAGCTAAGGTTTATTCATATTGGGTAATTAAACCTTCGGAAGTCTTAGCTTTGTTTCTTGACATATCCTATCTTTATAATGGTCATACACTTGAATATGTTTAGCATACCACGGAATTGGTTTCCTCCATGACATATATAACAAATGCGTGTTCTTTGTAATTGACATATGTATAATTTTGTATTATGGGGTGAGTTTTGTTATTAATGGTGCAAAGTGTATGTAATACAGTTTTCCTATTAAAATGTACAAAAAAAAAAAAAACCATTAGGTTCATCTGTAAGGTTTCATATAAACTATATTGTTCGTGAAGTTTTCCTGTTTGGGGATGTAAGTTTTGATGTAGTTATATTGGTAACTAAAGTGGGTTTTGTTATATAGACGGCCGGTTGAGTGAAGGCTTATTTCATGCAAAGCCTATTTTGTGCTTTTGTATGAACAGTAATGGGTTTTATATATGGAATATATATATATATAAATGGGAATGTAATCAAAATTGTGGCAGTGCACGGTTTACGTGGCTTTAATGTTCAATTGAATGTTCTTTGTATGTAAAATTATGTTCTGGAATTTTATAAGTGTATTCTTTGTGGTGTTATATTAATATGTTTGCTGGAGTTGAAAGGGTAACATGGGGTTAAATTCATTATGTTCATGTGAATAGTGATTGTTTTATGACCATCCTGCTGTATGGAGATGGTCAATTTTCTTTTGCTGAGTTAGGTATGAATTATACAGGGTTTTTATATCTTAGGATGTTTGGCTTTGATTAATGACATATCTTATTCTTGACAAAGGTCATAATTTCATACACTTGAGTATGTCATGCACAAAATGGATTTGGATTTCTAAGTGAGATTGTAATCACAAAGTGTTCCTTGTAATTGATATATGTATATTGGCACCATGTGGTGAGCCTAGCTGTCTATGGGCAAAGTTTATGTAATGCAGTGTCCCTAATAAAATGTAAAAAAAAAAAAATTTGATTTGCCACTGTACAAGTTTTTGTAATTTTCATATAATAGCAATTCATTCATGTTAATGTATAAAGATAGTTATTTTATTACAAGGAGACTATTTAAGTGGCCTTATGTGTTTGTATTATAACTTGTTTTGTTTAATTTGTGTTTAGTCTTTAAGTTTTTTGGAAGCATATTGATATGTTGTCCTTTATTTATGTACATACTGTACCAGTTGATAGTCATTTACTGACAACTAAAATGTATTCCTGTTTTTCTAAATAAAATATAAAAAAAAATTCGTTACACACACACACACATACACACAACAGGCCTAGTGTCTAATCGACATGTGCCTAGGACAAAATGGTAACTAACACACACACACACACACGACTGTAAGAAGGCGTTTGACAGTCCCACACAAGAGATTAGTGCAGAAGCTGGAGGACCAGGCAGGGATAACAGAGAAGGCACTACAATGGATCAGGGAATACCTGTCAGGAAGACAACAGTGAGTCATGGTACGTGGCGAGGTGTTAGAGTGGGCGCCGGTGACGAGTGGGGTTCCACAGGGGTCAGTCCTAGGAACGGTGCTGTTTCTGGTGTTTGTGAACGACATGACGGAAGGAATAGACTCCGAAGTGTCCCTGTTTGCAGATGATGTGAAGTTGATGAGAAGAATTCAATCGGAAGAGGACCAGGCAGAACTACAAAGGGATCTGGATAGGCTGCAAGCCTGGTCCAGCAATTGGCTCCTGGAGTTCAACCCAACCAAGTGCAAAGTCATGAAGATTGGGGAAGGGCAAAGAAGACCGCAGACGGAGTACAGTCTAGGGGGCCAGAGACTACAAACTTCAATCAAGGAAAAAGATCTTGGGGGGAGCATAACACCAGGCACATCTCCTGAGGCGCACATCAACCAAATAACTGCTGCAGCATACGGGCGCCTAGCAAACCTAAGAACAGCATTCCGACATCTTAATAAAGAATCGTTCAGGACCCTGTGCACTGTGTACGTTAGGCCCATACTGGAGTATGCAGCACCAGTTTGGAACCCACATTTATCCAAGCACGTAAAGAAACTAGAGAAAGTGCAAAGGTTTGCAACAAGACTAGTCCCGGAGCTAAGGGGTATGTCCTACGAGGAGAGGTTAAGGGAAATCGACCTGACGACACTGGAGGACAGGAGAGATAGGGGGGACATGATAACGACATATAAGATACTGAGAGGAATTGACAAGGTTGATAGAGACAGAATGTTCCAAAGATGGGACACAGCAACAAGGGGACACAGTTGGAAGTTGAAGACTCAGATGAATCACAGGGATGTTAGGAAGTATTTCTTCAGTCACAGAGTAGTCGGGAAGTGGAATAGCTTGGGAAGCGATGTAGTGGAGGCAGGTTCCATACACAGCTTTAAGAAGAGGTATGATAAAGCTCATGGCGCAGGGAGAGTGACCCAGTAGCGGCCAGTGAAGAGGCGGGGCCAGGAGCTATGTCTCGACCCCCGCAACCACAACTAGGTGAGTACAACTAGGTGAGTACACACACCACACACACACACACACACACAAGAAAGGTTAAGGGAAATCGGCCTGACGACACTAGAGGACAGGAGGTTATGGGGGACATGATAACGACATAAAATACTGGAGGAATGACAAGGTGGACAGAGACAAGATGTTCCAGAGGGGACACAGAAACAAGGGGCACAGTTGGAAGTTGAAGACTCATGATCAAAGGGATGTTAGGAAGTATTTCTTCAGTCATAGAGTGTCGGAAGTGGAATAGCCTGAAAGTGACGTAGTGGAGGCAGGACCATACATAGTTTTAAGAGAGGTTTGATAAATCATGGAGCAGGAGAGAGGACTAGTAGCGCAGTGAAGAGGCGGGCCAGGAGCTATGTCTCGACCCCTGCAACCACAAATAGGTAAGTACAAATAGGTGAGTACACACACACACACACACTGAAAATGACATAGCAGCGAAAGCCAAATCTGACCCGAAGGTTTTGTACAGCCACATCAGGAGGAGAACAACAGTCAAGGACCAGGTGATCAGGCTGAGGAAGGAAGGAGGAAGGTACCAAGAAAAGACCGCGAAGTGTGTGAGGAGCTCAACATGAGATTTAAAGAAGTGTTCACAGAGGAGACAGAAGGGACTCCAGAAAGACAGAGAGGTGGGTACACCACCAAGTGCTGGACACAATACATACAACCAAGGAAGAAGTGAAGAGGCTGCTGAGTGAGCTAGATACCTCAAAGGCGATGGGGCCGGATCACATCTCTCCATGGGTTATGAGAGAGAGGAAGAGCAGAGGTGCTATGTGTACCATTAACAACAATCTTAACACATCTATCGAAACAGGGAGACTACCTGAGGTATTAAATACAATAAATGTAGTCCCAATTTTTAGAAAAAGGAGACAGACACGAATGATTAAACTAAAGACCAGTGTCACTGACATGTATAGGAGAAGAGTGGTGGAGCACCTAGAAAGGAATGAGCTTATCAACGACAGCCAGCACGGTTTCAGGTACTGGAAATCCTGTGTCACAAACCTACTGGAGTTCTATGACAGGGTGACAGCAGTAAGACAAAAGAGAGAGGGGTGGGTAGATTGCATCTTCTTGGACTGTAAGAAGGCGTTTGACACAATCCCACACAAGAGATTAGTGCAAAAGCTGGAGGACCAGGCAGGGATAACAGGGAAGGCACTACAATGGATCAGGGAATACCTGTCAGGAAGACAACAGCGAGTCATGGTACGTGGCGAGGTGTTAGAGTGGGCGCCTGTGACGAGTGGGGTTCCACAGGGGTTAGTCCTAGGATCGGTGCTGTTCCTGGTATTTGTGAACGACATAACTGAAGGAATAGATTTAGATGTGTCCCTGTTTGCACATGTGAAGTTGATGAGAAGAATTCAATCGTACGAGGATCAGGCAGAACTACAAAGGGATCTGGAAAGGTCAAAACCCTGGAGAAACTGGCTCCTGGAGTTCAACCCCACCAAGTGCAAAGTCATGAAGATTGGGGAAGGGCAAAGAAGACCGCATACGGAGTACAGTCTAGGGGGCTAGAGACTACAAGCATCGTTCAAGGAAAGGATCTTGGGTTGAAAATAACACGGGAAAATCTCCTGAGGCCACATCAACCAAATAACTGCTGCAGCATACGGGCGCCTAGGGAAACCTAAAAACAGCATTCCGACATCTTAATAAGGAATCATTCAGGACACTGACCCGTGTACGTTAGACGTTAGGGCCCATATTGGGGTATGCCGCACCAGTTTGGAACCAAAACCTAAAGCACGTAAGGGGAAAAAGAGTAAGTGCAAAAATTTGCAAAAGACTAGTCCCGGGCTAAGAGGCATGTCCTACGAGGAGAGGTTAAGGGAAACCCACCGTCGACACTGGAGGACAGGAGAGATAGTGGGGGTTGGGTAACGACATAAAATACTGGGGAGGAATCGACAATTGACTGGATGTTTCAGAGAGGGACA
>WNWK01017048.1:0-43338 GCA_009830355.1 Cherax destructor
GGGCCGAAGCACCTGGTCCATCACCAGGGTACTGAGGGAGCTGAAGCACCTGGTCCATCACCAGGGTACTGAGGGAGCCGAAGCACCTGGTCCATCACCAGGGTACTGAAGGAGCCGAAGCACCTGGTCCATCACCAGGGTACTGAGGTGACTTTTATCATAGATGCTGCATTAGGAATTTTATAGTGATGGTAAGCAGCAACCTTAAACCAAGACAGCAATGCCTAAGGGTACGTAATAAGGCAAATAGATTACTGAGATTTATATCAAGAAGTGTTATCTTGTCAGAATTATATGTCATTTCTGGTAGCAAATCAAGCATCGCCCCGCCCACCACCTGACACGGCAACTTGATGTTAAAATCCACTACATCTGACTTCTACTCTGGGGATTTTCCGAAGTATAAATATATTTGTAGAATTACCGACAATATGTTAAGTAAAGGACACAAATGCAACTAATGTGACATTTATTGTGGCAACGCGCTCTCAGGAGCTTTCTCAAGCCGTTACAAGCGATACAAGGACACAGTGGGCATTATATACTCTAAGTGAGGTGAAATACTAGTGGTGGTCAGGTAGTAGTGATATAAGTGACGGCTTGAGACTGCTTATATCACTACTACCTCGACCACCACTGTATTTCACCTCATTTGAGTATAATAGCCCACTGTGTCCATGTATCGCTTGTAACGGCTGAAAAACCCGGGAGCAAAATTCAAATAAAATGTCACATTATTGCATTGTCCTTTACTATAAAAAATATATTTGTTTCTCTATGCATTTTGAGTGACCAACGTATCAGGGTTGAAACATTTCCATTAAACATGTCTCTCCTAAAATGAATACATTTTGTCGTTTCCTACTATTTTTCGATATCATGTACTTTAATATTCATTACCAGCGTTGTCATTAGAGACTTAACCTGAAAAAAATACTAGGCAAGTTGAAACCAAAGCAGAAGTGTGTCATGCCTCCGAGAAAATATATAATACAAAGACAGCTAGAAACTTCTGTCAGTGAGCATAAATACGTCTGTTGAACTGACAATGTTAATAGTGCCTGTGTTACTCAGGGGATTAGGTACGACCACTTGATGAAGCAGAATCGTTGTCTAGAATCCGCAGTCATTTATTTTGGAAGTTCGGTTGGGCAGAACTCAGTGAAGCTTAAATATCGTCGGAGTTTTGAGTAATTTTTTTAAGCCATCAAGATGTATCAATTAGGTGGCCTCATTACGTATTTAATGCATGTCGCATATACTACAACTAACCTCCACACTACCACAAAGTTCCCTAAGCCGCAGATGGACAACACGTTTCACTAGTAAAATTATCTAATGTTCCATAAGTCTCTCGTATAGAATTTTCACCATGTCGCTTATAATTCCTTCAAGGTCGTAATATCATATTTTGAACAACAAGGGTTCAGAACTTGTTCCTGTGGACTGCCCCTTGTGGCTGATCCCTTTCGAATTAACTCCTTTCATGAAATCTCTCTGCTGCCTTTTAGACAGCCATGTATCTCTGTAACCAGATGATGCGGAGGTGAAGAGAAGGTGGAGTGGACAAGGAAAGGCTACAACTGAACACGGATAAACTGCAGGATTGGTCAATTGGTTATCGTGGTTTAACTCCATTAAACGCAAAGTGATGAAAATTAACCGTGCACAAAAAAATCTTTACGTCACCGAAACCAAAGAACAACTTAGACAAAGACTCAACCTTTCTAGAGACCACGACTCTAGATAAACACATCCACCCTCGCCAAGAGCAACGTAGGTGTTGCCGCTATAACATCCATCTCTATCAAAGATATGACCAGGCAAAAAACCACAAGGATCATGGTAACGCATATGTCTACATCATGCCATGCGGCGTTCACGATAAGAAATACCTGGAAGAGACATCGTGTGGCCTACAGATAAGGTTGCAAGAACACCAATTTTCGCGCAAGACTCACAATACACAGCGACAACACCGCGTATCTGATGTCTTATAAGGCGGTTATTTAGTCATCAATAAATGAACAAAACGCGATACAGATGCCTGAAAGTTGCGCTAATTGACAATAAAATGCAATCCAACAGAACCAAGACGCTTTAAGTTTAGCCAAACCTTCACTTCAGTCATCGTACATAGCAGGTAATCTAAAGGACCTGGAGGTCTGTTGTAAATACCTACACTGACTGAGCCGTCCAATCACCTGACTACCCTAGTATATTTATATATACTAATTGTTCATCTATGTGTACTGACGAAAAGCTTTTTCCACGGGCGGAAAGTCTTAGTAAAATATATATGTACAACTGTGTACTTATGTATATTTTATTGATTATTATAGGTCAAGACTAAGTGGCTGAATTAGCTTTCACCAGTCTCAACAGGCATTCATTACTGTACAGTATATACGACATATATATCAGGCCGGACTTGGATTATGCAACACACCAGCCAGAACACACACTTGATAAGCATGTCATAAAATTGGGGAATGTTTACAAGTGTGTAGTGATTTAAGTCCAGGAGCTAGGGGGAATGAACCATGAGGAAAGACAAGAAACTGTACTTGATGACACTGGTAGTAAAGAGGGCAGGGAGGACATGATAACGCATAAATTATTGAGAGGGTGGACAGGGATAGACTGAGTGACAGGCAACAGATACACAACGACACGGTTGGAAGTGAAACAGAGATGAGACAGAGCGATGTCAGAAAGAATATCTTCAGCTTCATGGCAACACAGTACGACGGTCAAGATTGTGAACATCTTCGTCTTACAGATACACAACACAGCACAGATGAAACATGCCAGTCCAAGGACTCGGCACTAAAAGGCGCTACTCATGGAACAACGACTCTCAGGGCACCTTGGAGGAGGTTCAAGCCCCCAAGAAGGTCAAGGATCAACCGAGTGGTGGGGATACTGCCATAGAGCCGAACTCCCCATCGGTCCAGACAACGGTGCCGGGGCCTGCCCAGGATCCCAGCCTGGAGGATCCTGCCTCAGATGGGGCTGGGAGTTTACCCTGGTGGTCAGGGGAAGGAACCGGTCTGGTCGCGCTCAGACAGCCAGTTCCTTCAACAGGCTTATATTCCCCACCTACGAGATGGTGAGGGAGTTGGAGACAGCAGACCCCTCCAGCAAGCTCAGCTGCGAAATCACGCTCAGGGAGAGATCCTGGCCAAGCCTCGGGACGAGGATACATACGTCAGGATCAAGACCATGGCTTCTCAGAACCCAGGGATAAGGGCTCTTTGCCCAGGACAAGGTGAGCAAGGGGTTGTCGAGGCATCCCTTTGCCCATCCCAGCAGAGCGCTTCCTCGAAGTGCCCAACATACCCAAGGCCGAAAGACTAACTACGGGAATCAACAAGGCACCGACTCGGAGCGTATTGATCCACCACAGGGGCTCCTTCCGCCCACATACACCTAGGAATGTGGGGAAATTCAAGACCCGGGCCTACATAGATGGCCCGCTCCAGTGCTACATTGCCAGGGATTCAACCACATTGCAGCCACCTGCCAGCATGTGAAAAGTGGGGGTCTGCAGCAAGCAGCACTACTCCAGGGACTGCATAGCCCTGCTCAGGAGAACAACCCCGAGATTCAACGCCCAGAGCCCAGATGTGTCAATTGTGGGAAGAGGCACCACGCCTGGAATCGGAGCTGTCCTGCTATAACGCAGCGGTGGCAACAGATACGGCAGCGGCACGCCCCTACGACGACCACAGCAAAGCCCAACACTCGGGGCCCCAGCAGCAACAGACAGGGTCGACGACCAACCCATGGAACACTCAGCAGCGGCCACCAGGGACACATCACAGTTTCCCCAGAGCCAGCCCACGACCTACAACACCGAGTTCCCAATACTGGGCTCCTGCCAGATGGGACAAGGTACAGCTCCCGGCACGAACCAGGGTGGCCAACGACACGGACAAGCGCCAAAGCCTCAGAGAAAGCAGAATCGTGGGACGAACAAAGCCCGGCTCAGGGATGCTGCGCAAGGGGCTAGGGCCACACGGCAACAGACCCCGCCACCCACCAGTGGAGCCCCCAATGCAAAGTCAAGACGTCCCCGTGAGCAAAGAACGAAAACCTTCACAGGCCAGCCAGATCGCCCAGAGAGCAGTGCAGGCCTACACAACAGCAACTCAGTCAACGGTGGATACAGAACAGCAGCCCCAGAGCCCAATCGAGACACCAGCAGCCGCCTCGACCCTGAGCGATGGGGAACCGGACTCCAAGAATGCCAGCTTCACCTCGATGATCATGATCATCACGAGTGCATTTCAAACCTGCTCCCATCTATGGTGGACCGGGAGAACTGCAGAGAGCTCCGGGCACCCTTTTCAGCTTGGTTCTGCTGGACCCGAAGTCGTCAGCAAAATTGCAGGAACATCCGGCAGGGTCTTGAGTCCACAATCAAGAGGAGCAGGAAATGGTGACTCCATCGAGGGAGTCCATGGACGAGCAGGAGTGGATGGAGTCCAACGGTCGCTCTCCAGCCCTAAAAATTCTACAATGGAACATCTGCAGTCTGCGACAGAAAATCCACCTCGTCGTCGAAACGGCAGTCCAGGAGGCAATCGACGTTTTCCTGCTCCAGGAGACCTTAGTGAACCCGCCGCCGAACCCGCACCCCACACTACCGGGTTCTGGCCTACCTACAGCGAGCTGGAGTTCCGCCGGGGGCATGGCGTCTCGTGAGGAACTCCATTCCCCACTCAATCGTCAGTGACCCCATCAACTGTGGCGAAGGGGTTGAGGTGCAAGCTGTCACTCTGCACCTACCGGCCGGGCCACTAACGATCTATAATGTGTACCGGAACCCGAGAGTCACCCTCGACCTCTCGAGTTGCAGCTCTGCTGTGTCGCCCAGCCATGGCGTGCTGGTGGCAGGGGATATCAATGCCTACCATGAGCTACTGCGCTCAGTCACTCCCACAAATGAGACAGGCAGGCACCTGGCAACAGTGCTGGAGGATGTTCCCGAGATCGCCCTCCTCAACACAGGAGGCCGACTCACCACTATGGCAACCGACTGGACGTCACGCTCCTCTCCGGATGCTACTTCCAGGGCCAGTTGGGAAATCCACCCTCTTCTCACCAGCGACCATTTTGCAATCGTCACCACTCTGTTGCTCTCAAGACACCCTCCGTACTCCCCACCTCCACGGTGGAACACTAAGAAGGCTGACTGGCAGTGCTTCCAGGACGTCATCCAGCAGTGGTGGGAGGAGACGATCTCTCTGACGACCCAGATGAGGGCTACCCAGAGCCTCCAAGCAGCTTTCTCGAGCAGCCGAGGCGGCAATACCACTCACAAGGGTCGGGGGAACGCCCAAGCGTGATTGGTGGTTCTATGAAGGCAGTCAAAGAACAAACCACCGCCGTCAATCGTGCCCGTAGGTTACACCGACGCAACCCCGGCTGGGTCCCCAGGCTTCTGTGAGAGGTGGTGCGGCACGCACCCCATCCCCCCACAGGACACGTCTGGCAAAGTGGTTTGAGTGGTGTGCTTCTTTCAGCCACTACTCTACCCTGTCTGAGATCTGGAAAAGATCAGCATAGCTACGGGAAAACGCAAGGCGCTGTGCGTGCTCATCATGACCCGGCTGGGGAGGCAGAGGCTGGCGGTACTCTTCCATCCAGGGCAGCCACAGCCCGCCTACCCCAGGACATCCAGGACCTCCAGGCCACCCTCCTCCCTGGTAGGACTGCCAGGATTCTAGAGGCATCCCAGGCACAAGACGACACCGACGTCGAGTTCACCGGTCGGAGCTGCAAGCGGCCTTCAAGACTTCACGGGACACGGCCCCGGGCAGGACGGAATCACCTACAGTATGATCTCAAAGGCAGGCCCTCACGGGCATGACGCCCTCCAAGTCATCAACCGTACCTGGAGGGTCGGGCGACTTCCACCGCATGGAAGGAAGCCAACATCCTGCTGATCCCAAGCCCAGGGATCCAGGCAACATGCGGCCCATTTCCCTCACCAGCTGCCTATCAAGGTTGCGAGAGGATGGTGTTGGAGCGCCTAAGATGGAAGCTTGGTGGCACCAAACATATACGGCTTCACACGGGAGTGGGCACCTCTGAGAGCGTCACCACCCTCATGGCCAGCATTGAGTCTGACAAGAGGCAAAGATTGTCATCTTTCTTGACCTTGAGAAGGCCTTCGAGCTGGCCAGTGCACCGGCCATCCTCGACCTACTGGCGCGCAGAGGAATGAGGGGCAAGCTGCTTGCCTGGGTCGGCTCATACCTACAGGGCCGGCAGGCGCGGACGCTTCCAGGGGCAGGCTTCTCTCCTCAGGACCTTGGAAAATGGCACCCGCAGGGGAAGTCCTCAGCCCAACTCTCTTCAACGTGCTGATGCATGAGCTGGTGCAGCTGACGTTCTCAGCAGGCACCGACTGCTCAGCTACGCTGATGACCTGGCACTCATTGTCATCAGGAAGCCCGGACTGTTGCGCAAAGCCCAACGCGACCTCAGCCTGCTAAATACCACCTGCCGTATCCTTGGCCTCAAGATCTCGGCGGAAAAGTCCAAGGCCATGATCTTTCTCAAGGTGCCGATACCAGGCTGAAGATCTCAGACATCAACCTGGACTGGGTCAGCAGTTACCAATATCTTGGTATATGGATTGACAGCCGACTCTCCTTCCGCAAGCAGGCAGAGCATGTCAGGGGGCGTGCCATGCAACGTGTACGGCCATGCGTGCCATGGCCAATCCTAAGACTGGTGCCAGCCACGATATTCTCCGGATGTTCTACGTGCAGGCGGTGCGCTCGCTAGTCGACTATGGTGCAATCACCCTGGCCCATGCTCATCCCTCATGCCTCAAGCGCCTCAGTGTTGTCAAAATGCTGGGGCTCGGGTCATGCTGGGGCTCCGGGCTGGACGAACACAGTGACTCTGAACAGAGAGGCCCAACTGCAGCCCCTAAGTGACAGGATCGCCCTTGTTGCTGCCAGGAGGTTGGCCAAATTTGTCCAGCTACCGGGCGGTGAGCGCCTGCTAAGGAGACCTCCTTGATCGTCAGCGAGGCGACTTCGCAGGAGTCCGTGTCCGACTATGGTTGTGGTCGGCTGCGGAAGTGACACAGGAGCTCCTGCCCATGCCGCTCCTCGAGGACAAGGGATGCGACCGGCCAGTCGATGGGTACACCGTGCCACCGCCATGGGCACCAGAACCTGTCGTAATCCACCTTGCAAACCTGCCAGCCAGCAAGCGTCACTGTCCACAGCACGTGCTGCAGCGGTGGGCAGCTGCAAGCATTGCTGCAGTGGAGCATCCCGGGTGTGCAGTGTACTACACTGATGGATCAAGAAACCCCGAGGCCGGCCGCACGGGTTCCGGGATATATCACTCCTCCCTAACGGCCGGCTGGCGCCTCCCAGACCACTGCAGCATCCTACAGGCAGAACTCCACGCCATCCAGAGGGCCATTCAACATGCGCTCATGGAACACCACCAACCTCCAGTCATCCACGTCGACTCCAGGGCGGCGATACAGGCCATCATGCATAGGGAGCCCAAGGATAACATCCGGCTCCTCACCGCCATCAGTAGAGACTACATTCACTTGACGAGCAGGGCCGGCAAGCAACAATCAATTGGATACCAAGCCACATCGACCTTGCTGGGAATGATGCGGCGGATGGGGCGGCTAAGTCTGCCACACTTGCGGCCCAACCTGTGACTACAATTGCCATTAGCCGCAGGCAGGTGCACCTGGGGGCAGCTTCGGCAGCCAGACGCCCACTACCAGCACCAGGAGCATCTCGGAGACGGCACTGGTATGACAGAGCGACACGTAGGGAACCCCCACCAAACATGAGGAAACTGAACAGGGAGCTGCAAGTCAGCGTTCACCGCCTGCGCCTCGGCTACTCTACTGCAAGGCACCTCATCGAACGCATGAGTGAGGAGCTTTGCCGCCACTGCGACCGGATGGTTCCAAAGCCTCTAGTTCACTATATGCTTGACTGTCCTGCGACGACGGCCATCCGCCGCAGGCACTTCCCGATGGCACCTGGGGATCTGACCCGCGAGGACAAAGCAGCCCGGCTGGTTTACCTGGCCACCCATGATTTGGAGACACTGCTCCCAGTCCTAGCCACCCACCCGCCCCCTCGATGACGACGCCGGAGAACCCCGACGATGACCAAGACTACCCACTACAGCTATTCTTTCTCTCACTTCCTTCTTTCTTATCCCCATCCTTCTTCTTCCTATGTAGGTAGAACCACAGCCTGAAGTACCAAGATCTGCTGATGAAGATGCGACGTCAGAAGACACTCCCATCATGGGGAGCCACAGCGAGAAAGAAAAGAAGATGACACCCCTACACAGGGGCCAATGCCGGGTCACCATTTGGAGAAGACCGGGCCAGATGTACCGGCGAACATACAACAACAACAACTGAGGAGCCGAAGCACCTGGTTCATCACCAGGGTGCTGGGAGCCAAGCACCTGGTCCATCACCAGGGTACTGAGGAGCCGAAGCACCTGGTCCATCACCAGGGTACTGAGGGAGCTGAAGCACCTGGTCCATCACCAGGGTACTGGGGAGCCGGAAGCACCAGAGTCCATCACCAGGGTACTGAAGGAGCCGAAGCACCTGGTCCATCACCAGGGTAATGAGGGTGACTTTATCATAGATGCTGCATTAGGAATTTTTATAGTGATGGTAAGCAGCAACCTTAAACCAAGACAGCAATGCCTAAGGGTACGTAATAAGGCAAATAGATTACTGAGATTTATATCAAGAAGTGTTATCTTGTCAGAATTATATGTCATTTCTGGTAGCAAATCAAGCATCGCCCCGCCCACCACCTGACACGGCAACTTGATGTTAAAATCCACTACATCTGACTTCTACTCTGGGGATTTTCCGAAGTATAAATATATTTGTAGAATTACCGACAATATGTTAAGTAAAAGGACACAAATGCAACTAATGTGACATTTTATTGTGGCAACGTTTCGCTCTCCAGGAGCTTTCTCAAGCCATTACAAGCGATACAGGACACAGTGGGCTATTATACTCTCAAAGTGAGGTGAAATACTAGTGGTGGTCGAGGGTAGTGATATAAGTGACGGCTTGAGACTACTTATATCACTACTACCTCGACCACCACTAGTATTTCACCTCACTTTGAGAGTATAATAGCCCTGTGTCCATGTATCGCTTGTAACGGCTTGAGAAAGCTCCTGGAGAGCTAAACGTTGCCACAATAAATGTCACATTAGTTGCATTTGTGTCCTTTACTTAACATAAATATATTTGTTTCTCTATGCATTTTGAGTGACCAACGTATCAGGGTTGAAACATTTCCATTAAACATGTCTCTCCTAAAATGAATACATTTTGTCGTTTCCTACTATTTTTCGATATCATGTACTTTAATATTCATTACCAGCGTTGTCATTAGAGACTTAACCTGAAAAAAATACTAAGCAAGTTGAAACCAAAGCAGAAGTGTGTCATGCCTCCGAGAAAATATATAATACAAAGACAGCTAGAAACTTCTGTCAGTGAGCATAAATACGTCTGTTGAACTGACAATGTTAATAGTGCCTGTGTTACTCAGGGGATTAGGTACGACCACTTGATGAAGTAGAATCGTTGTCTAGAATCCGCAGTCATTTATTTTGGAAGTTCGGTTGGGCAGAACTCAGTGAAGCTTAAATATCGTCGGAGTTTTGAGTAATTTTTTTAAGCCATCAAGATGTATCAATTAGGTGGCCTCATTACGTATTTAATGCATGTCGCATATACTACAACTAACCTCCACACTACCACAAAGTTCCCTAAGCCGCAGATGGACAACACGTTTCACTAGTAAAATTATCTAATGTTCCATAAGTCTCTCGTATAGAATTTTCACCATGTCGTTTTTAATTCCTTCAAGGTCGTAATATCATATTTTGAACAACAAAGGGTTCAGAACTTGTTCCTGTGGACTGCCCCTTGTGGCTGATCCCTTTACGAATTAACTCCTTTCATGAAATCTCTCTGCTGCCTTTTAGACAGCCATGTATCTCTGTAACCAGATGATGCGGAGGTGAAGAGAAGGTGGAGTGGACAAGGAAAGGCTACAACTGAACACGGATAAACTGCAGGATTGGTCAATTGGTTATCGTGGTTTAACTCCATTAAACGCAGTGATGAAAATTAACCGTGCACACAAAAATCTTTACGTCACCGAAACCAAAGAACAACTTAGACAAAGACTCAACCTTTCTAGAGACCACGACTTGAGATAAACACATCCACCCTCGCCAAGAGCAACGTAGGTGTTGCCGCTATAACATCCATCTCTATCAAAGATATGACCAGGCAAAAACCACAAGGATCATGGTAACGCATATGTCTACATCATGCCATGCGGCGTTCACGATAAGAAATACCTGGAAGAGACATCGTGTGGCCTACAGATAAGGTTGCAAGAACACCAATTTTCGCGCAAGACTCACAATACACAGCGACAACACCGCGTATCTGATGTCTTATAAGAGCGGTTATTTAGTCATCAATAAATAAACAAAACGCGATACAGATGCCTGAAAGTTGCGCTAATTGTCCACTAAAATGCAATCCAACAGAACCAAGACGCTTTAAGTTTAGCCAAACCTTCACTTCAGTCATCGTAAATAGCAGGTAATCTAAAGGACCTGGAGGTCTGTTGTAGTACCTCCACTGACTGAGCCGTCCAATCACCTGACTACCCTAGTATATTTATATATACTAATTGTTCATCTCTGTGTACTGACGAAAAAGCTTTTTCCACGGGCGGAAAGTCTTAGTAAAATATATATGTACAACTGTGTACTTATGTATATTTTATTGATTATTATAGATCAAGACTAAGTGGCTGAATTAGCTTTCACCAGTCTCAACAGTCATTCATTACTGTATATACGACATATATATCAGGCCGGACTTGGATTATGCAACACACCAGCCAGGAACACACACTTGATAAGCATGTCATAAAATTGGAGAATGTTTACAAGTGTGTAGTGATTTAAGTCCAGGAGCTAAGGGAAATGAACCATGAGGAAAGACAAGAAACTGTACTTGATGACACTGAGTAGTAAAGAGGGCAGGGAGGACATAATAACGCATAAATTATTGAGAGGGTGGACAGGGATAGACTGAGTGACAGGCAACAAATACACAACGACACGGTTGGAAGTGAAACAGAGATGAGACAGAGCGATGTCAGAAAGAATATCTTCAGCTTCATGGCAAGAAAGTGGTGAAGGAAGGCTCCATACATAACTTAAGAACAAGTATAATATGGCCCACGAGGCAAAGAGGGAGTGAACCTAGAAATTGTTAAGAGAGACTGCCAGAGCTGAGAGTGACTCCTGCACAAAAGGTGACAGCGTGGGCACGCATGCACGCACGCACGCGCACACACAGACACACGATGCCAGGA
Source organism: Cherax destructor (assembly GCA_009830355.1). Classification (NCBI taxonomy): domain Eukaryota; kingdom Metazoa; phylum Arthropoda; class Malacostraca; order Decapoda; family Parastacidae; genus Cherax; species Cherax destructor. Next base: position 11,457 of record WNWK01017048.1, read on the forward strand.
GCTATGAATCGACCCCTGCAGCCACAAATAGGTGAGTACACAAACACACACACACCTACCTACTGGAGTTCTACGATAAAGTAATAGAAGTAAGACAGGAGAGAGAGGGGGATGGGTAGACTGCATCTTCTTGGACTGTAAGAAGGCTTTCGACACAGTACCACACAAGAGACTGATTGAAAAGCTAGAGGAGCAGGAAGTAATAGCATGGAAAGTACTGGAGTAGACCAGGGAATACCTGACAGGAAGAAAACAACGTGTCTTGGTATGTGATAAAGTGTCAGAGTGGGTGAATGAATCGAGTGGGGTTACACAAGGATCAGTCCTAGGTCCGGTGCTGTTTCTAGAATATGTATATGACTTGACAGAAGGGATAGATTCAGAGGTATCCCTGTTCGCAGACGATATGAAGCTAATGAGTAGAATACAAGTGGGCAAGGATCAGGTAAGCATACAAGGAGATCTGGACAGGCTGCAAGCCTTGTTCTACAAATGGCTCCTGGAGTTTAACACCAGCAAGTGCAAAGTCAGGAAGTTTGGGGAAGGACAAAGAAGACCGCAGACGGAGCATAGCCTAGGTCAAAGGCTGAAAAACTCATTTAAGGAAAAGGATCTTGGGTTGAGCATCATACCGAGAGCATCTCCTGAGGCATACATCAACCAAATAACGGCTGCAGCACATGGGCGCCTGCAAACCTAGGCATAGTGTTTCGACATCTAAGTAAGGAGTTATTCAAGACACTACACTATATACATCAGGACCATATTAGAGTACGCAGCACCAGTGTGGAACTCAAGCACACCAAGAAATTAGAAAATGTGGAAAGGTTTACAACAAGATTAATCCCGGAGCTAAGGGGTATGCCCTACGAGGAGAGGTTAAAGAAAATTAACCTGACGATACTAGAGGATAGGAGGGATATGATAACGACGTATAAAATACTGAGAAGATTTGACAATGTTGATAGCGACAGAATGTTTCAGATATGGGACACAGCAACAAGGGGTCACAACTGGAAGTTGAAAACTCAGATGAATCACACGAATGTTAGGAAGTATTTCTTCAGTAATAGAATTGTCGGGAAGTGAAATAATCTGGAGAGTGATGTAGTAGAGGCAAGATCCATATATAACGTTGAGAGGTTCAATAAAGTTCATAGAGAAGGGAGAGTGGATCTAGTAGCGACCAGCAAAGAGGCGGGACCAGCAGCTATGACTCGATTCCTGCAACCACAACTAAGTGAGTATGCACACACTTTGCATCCACAGCTTCCCCCAGTACCAATTCCACCGACACAGCAGCCTCACATAATATCCTGTCCTCCCCCATCCCTACCACAAACCCTCCAGAATAAAGTTTTGGTTAAGAAGCTGAAGTTATGATACACCAACGCCGACGGAATAACAAATAAGTTTAAGGAGTGGCACAAAAGAATCATGGAGGCATCCCCAAACATAATTTCAATCACGGAAACCAAGCTCACAGGAATAAAAGACGCGATCTTTCCAACCGGATATCAGATCCTGAGGAAAGATAGAGGAATCAAAGGGGGAGTTTTGAGGAGTGGACAGAAGGGAAGCAAAATACTACAGAGTAGGAACATTTCAGACTAGGGGTCCCAATGCAGAGCATTGGTTGACACACTAGCTGAGGTGACCAGAAGGGCCCACATGGGCAGGGCAAAGGTACTAGTTGTGGGTGATTTCAATCACAAGGAGATTGACTGGGAGAACCTGGAGCCACATGGGGGATATTACATCCTCAGGTTCAATGGCCTGTTAACATGAGTGTAAAAGGGAGCTTGGAGCAAAGAAACACAGTAGAAAATGCTTTGAATTTGTATTTCCTTCACCATTGCATCCTTCATAGGAAATCCCTCTGAGACACCAACAGTCAAATACCCAGTGTAGTATTTACTCTGCACATAGATTTGATGTAAAGGGACAGAAAATACTGCTCCTCCAAAAGCTTCTAACAGAACTGAGGACTGCAAAGAGGTTTGTTCAGAAAGGGGAAGTACTCCTTCTCTTATAAGTGAGCAATATGCTCCAGTATCCCTAAAGGTTCTAACTTCCTTTTTCTCTGAATGTTCCTGAAGGGATATATGACAAGTGCTATAATAGGGGGCCATCCCCTTCTCTACTTCTTCCTGGGACATGTCATTAGGGATATTAGAAATTTTCCCAAATGGTTGGGGTTTACTTGGACAATTGGGCCTGATGTGGCCAGGCTTGCCACAGTTGTAACATACCATCTCAGCTTTAACTTTGGCACCTTGTTGATTTTGTGGCTTACGCCACTCTGGATACTGCCGCTTCGAATCACCATGTTGAGTAGTTTGAGGTCTCTCACCCGGTTGACCATGAGTGAAGTAACGCTGCTCACCAGGTGATTTACTTGATTCCTGACGAGATTCACCTTCATCTTGACCTTTAGTTCTTCACTCAGGAACTTTTCTTTGACGATCTCTGCTCATACCTGGCTGTTGAGGAAAGAGATAAGACTGCTCGGACAAGGAGCGGTTAGTTTCAAAAGTATCAGCCAACCTGGCTGCTTCCAATGCCGTAGGCAAGGAACGATCCTGCAGAAAGACTCGAACCTCTGGACTAACAGACTCCAGCAGGTTGTCCACCAGAATGAGCTCAACCAGATTATCAAGATCAACGACACCGCTTGCCTTGTACCACTTTGTAAAAGCCCTGGTCTGCTGTCTTACAAAGTCAACGTAAGACTGACCCAACTGCCTTCTGCCGAGTTTGAATTCTTTCCTATACTTGGCAGGAATACATTGATAAGCCCCAAGAAAAGTGGTTTTCACAATGCGATAGTTACCAAAGTCATCATTACCCAGGATGGACGTAAATTCTTGTGCCTTACCAAACAACGCAGTATGCACCAGTGACGCCCAATGAACCTCAGGCCACCCTAAAGCTCGAGCCTGGTTTTCAAATGCTTCGAAAACTGTTCAGGCTCTGCTTCAACAAAACGAGGAACAAAATGTACTGCCCTTTGCAAATTGAAATCATCTACAGTTTGATGGAATTGCCTCCTCTCCTTCTCTCTATCAAACTTATCCTTAGCAAATGCACGCTGTTCTTTAGTTTGTTCAAGAGTGAGTCTGGCTAGTTCAAGCGCCAATAAACCAGATTCACCTGTCGATAACCTCATACCTGAGACTTCACGAGACTGCTGGTTTTGCTCAGGAGTTTTGTCTCTCCCATTACTTTGTAGATACCTTAATGGTGACCTACGGTTAACAGCTCCTGTAGAGGGAGAAACATGAGACTGATATGACATAGTTTCAGTTTGTATTTTACTCCTTATGATATCACGCAGCTGAGCAGCACCAATAGAACGAGCGATACGCCAACAACGCTGTAGAGAGAGTTTGGGCAACTTTAGTAGAGTGAACTCAGACACTAATCGTCTGACTCGAATAGGTGGCATTAACCCCCAACTTAACACGCTGTAGCGCTATGCACGGTACGACTGCAGTATACTCATACGATAGCAGAGCTGACACGCAATAGCAAAGCCAATATGCACACACACAATAGCAAGGCTGACACGCAATAACAAACCAACTCACACAATAGCAAGGCTGACCATAGCGAAGCGAATGCAAAGATGACACACAAAATTTGTGAAGCGTTGGCAAAGCGTAAGCAATGCCAGATAGCAAGCTATCTAGATACAAGACTAGCTCCTGCTCCAACTTCAACTCTAGGCTCAACTCCTGCTCTAAGTCTCCAAATTCAGCTCCGGGACAGGCTACCCATATTACATCCTCAGGTTCAATGGCCTGTTAACCTGAGTGTAAAAGGGAGCTTGGAGCAAAGAAACACAGTAGAAAATGCTTTGAATTTTTATTTCCTTCACCAAGCAATTTGTATTATATCAGACTTTTGTCTTTTCCTTCAAGTATAGATAAGGCTTTGTACAAGTATGTACACTATGTACAGAGAGAGTAATATAGTGCAAGCCACGGTCGTCAAGGCAAAACAGCAGCCAATAGACAAAGACAACCGTACCACAACCAGCTCAATGCAGGAATGACAATGACAAACTTGTGTGTGGTATCCACATCACCTTTTGGCATTGTCAAACTCGCATTATGATTGGCTGAACAGAGTCGTTGATTTGATGATGGGGCCCCATCTCAAACCCTTAACGATGGTTCGCTGGTTGGAGGGGAGCCTATGTGGGTGTGTTTAACATACTCCGAATAAAGGGTATGTACTCTTTGCATGTAACAGGGGACCAGAAACGTGGAGAGCTAAGATGATGGAGGTGGTAGTGGAAAACCTCATGCATCAACATGTTAGGGACACTACCAGAGAGAGAGGAGAGGATGAACCAGCAAGGCTGGAACTCATATTCACCTTGAGTAGTTCAGATATAGGGGACATCACATATGAAAGCCCCCCCCCCAAGAGCTAGTGATCACGTGGTCGTGAGCTTCGAATACATTGTAGAGTTAAAAGTGGAGAGGGAAGCAGCACGAGTACAATAGGAGAAGCCGAATTACAAAAGATTGGACTACACAGGTATAAGGAATTTCCTGCATAAGGTACAGTGGAAAAGAGAACTGGTGGGAAAAACAGTAAATGAATTTTTTTTATATATTTTATTTAAAAGGTACATATTACAAAATACAGATCAAAACAAAAGTCAACTAATACAAAAATAATCCAGATGTTATACATACAAAACTTTTCTCAACAAGGCCACAACCAGTGATAACATTAGATGTTGTAACATGAAAAGACAGATCATCGTAAAATGTACATAGCAGTGATACATTTCCTTACACTATTGAAAGGCCGTACATAGACATTAACATACAACTCTAGACAGGAACAGCTGGAGGATATACATAGAAACTTTCCGGTGCACGCAAAAGCAAACTAAGCACCACGGCTCCAAAAGTTATCAAAAATAAGAAAACATTATTTCTCTACATTAATGAATATACACCATGAAAACAGGGAATACAGATATACGCCTCTTCAGACCAAACAGCAGTCCTAACGACTGCGTATCAATGTACATATATACAACAATAAAAGCCAGACATCCTGTTCAGAAGCTCCACAAAAGAAGTCAGTCACCCAAAAAAAAAATTTACGCACAGCGACAACTACCGAATGTACTTAGTAGGAGGAAATTCTTCTCCGTGCAAAGTACAACAGGATATACAATCCAGATAACATCAAAACTGTCAAAGACACCTAAATATATATAACCACAACAGCAACATTAACATGTCTGGAGTCGCACTCTGTCGTCATCCAAACCCTATGATTACCTGCAAAGCCAAACACCAAGGAAAGCCACCTAGGAATCCTTTCTCTCGACATCCCTTCCCGTCATCCCCTCACACTCCTCTCAGTTTTACTCATACATATTTTCCCTAGTCAACATGTCCTGCTGCAGCAACAAAAGCATCACCCGTCGCCTGTACCCCAGCCTATACACCCCCCCACTACCACACACTCATAAACCCCATCCATTCAGACAGACATTAAACCCCCCTCCCTCCCCCCTCCTCCTGACCAGCCCTCTCAGATGCTAGCTCTAAAAAAAACCAAAAGGAACTCTACTGTCATATTCCTATATCTCGTAGAGAAAGCCCTCTCCCAATCCCTCCCGTATAAATTCTGATTCCTGCACCTAGTCCTATAAACAGTAGCTGCCAAAGCCCGAACCCTAAGATCCCCCACCACATCACACATACCCCAAGACACATGTATATAGTCAGTGACTATATACATGATGGCCCTCCTCACATCCTCACGTACACCTCCAACATCTAAACCTAAAACCCTTAAAAAAGACAACCCCCCTCCCCCAAACCCTGGATGACCCTACCAACCCAATCCCATACCCCTCCTAAAACCTTACAGAAATATACTGCATGATATGCCGTATCCCAATGCCCACACCTGGGGCAACTTCCCTCCCTCGCCAACCCCATCGCACACAACTGAGCCCGGGATGTTAAAATCCCATGCAAAAAAAACGAAAAACTGTCTCCCTCACCTTCACCTTTAACCGTAACTTTTGCAAACCCCCCACACTGCCTGCCAATCATACATAGGAAAAATACTCTCTCCCAACACCAAATCCCCAGTGTCACCCATCCTCCCCAATGCCTCCACCTTGAAATTCTCCGGTTCCCTGACAGCCAATAAACATCTCAACATATCCTCACATACCAGGAGATCCTTTCCTCCCCACCACTTTTGCACCTCCGCATTACTGCCCCCACATGCTTACCTCTCTCCCCTCCCCCCACCAAGTACCTCTGCTTCACATGTATACCCTGCAATGTACGATGTACTGGCACGAGCCCCAGACCACCCTTGCTCACCAGCGTCATTACAACCCACTTATTTAACCAATGTCTCCCATATCCCCAAATAAACCTCAAAACCCTTTTTTGTAACCTATCTATATCCTCTACTAATAACGGATATACTGCTGCCACGTGCCATAATTTACTATAAATGAGCACATTAACCACAATCACTCATTGCAAGAAAGTAACATCACCTGGCCTCCAGCCCCCCATATGCCTCATAGCTGCCTACACACAATGATCTGAATTCAAAACCCTAGCTAACCTACTCTCATTACAATAAAAAATCCTGCAAATTTTTATCCTATTCACCACTGTCCATCCATACTTCTCCCCCAATGCCCCCGACCCACATGCCTACTTCCAACAATTTTTATTTTACCCGATTTACCCTCATTCCTGTCACTGCACCAAATATACCTATAATCCTACTCACCGCTGCTAAACCTTCCTCTCCCCCTACTAGAATTGTGGTATCATCCACATACCCCACTATACCTGTCAAACACTCATTCTCCATCCCATGCATTTCTACACCTACAGTTACCAGCCTATAAAAAGGGACCTGTAAACAGGCAAAAAGGAGTTGCGATAAGGGACAGCCCTGTCGCAAACCCTTTTCCATTCCTACTACCTCCCCTACCCTCCCATTCACCTGAACACGTACCAGTGCCCCATTATACAAAGTTCGTACCCACCCCACGATTTCCTCACCAAATCCTTGCTTTCTCAACATGCTTAATAACACATCCCTTTTTACATTATCATAAGCCGTCTCCCAATCCAACCCTAACACCCCCCTCCTCTCTTCCACAAAATCCCGAATCCTACCATGTCCTATCCTCATACACCTACCTGGTATCCCAAATGGCCCCGGTGCAATGCACTTCACCAAAACTCTCTTCATCCTGTTACCTAAAATCCTCGCAAAAATTTTATAGTCCGCACAGAGCAGAGATATAGCCCGATAGTCTCTTATATCCTCCCCTCCTTTACCCTTAGGAACTAACACGACCACACCCATACGTTAATCAATGCTCATATGACAATGCTTTTCATTGAATTAAATACCCTGGTTAAACATTGCCTCATCACCTCCCAATTATGAACATAAAAATCACTCGGAACTCCATCAATCCCCAGCGCTTTCCCAAGCTTCATCCCTTTCACTGCTGCCCACACCTCCTCTTCTGTTATATCTCCCTCCATCCCTACCCTCTCCACTTCCTCTATACCACACTGCATTCCCTCCAAAACTATATCTCGTGCATCCACCTCAGCTACCCTCTTGGACAAATACTCTCCAAACCAATGACCCGCATATTCACACATACCTTCCGCTGACCACAAGACCTGTCCCACCCTGTACCCTGCTAATTCCCTACTTACATTTAAAGACATAATTGTCATACACTTTCTCTTCATATGAAATCCCCTTAAAACTGTCACAGATGGTCTATCTCCCCATAACACATCATCTATCCCACTCCTTACCCTAATCACCTGAAAATGATCATTTTGTATATCACGCAATTATGCCTTTAACCCCGCTATTTCATCCATGTACTGAACCCCCTCTCCTGCATAACAATCCCTCAACTGACCCTCTAAATACTTTTGCAATCCAAAACAAAACCGCGACTCTTCCCTACCTGCACGCTTATAATATGCGCATATAGCCAGCTTTGCCTGGTCTGCCCATCAGTGACATATATCACCCACTACCGGGCCCGTCTGCCCTCCCCTACCCATACCCCAACACCCCCTCGTCACAGACTTCTAGTCAAGCCTTGCCCCATAACCCTGTCTAATGAACGTATGTTCAACTACTTAACCCCCATCTACATCAACCACCCCCACAACCCCCAAGACATTCCGAAGCACCCCCAGTACGCACCCTGCCCCCCTCGGTTCCACATCCTTATTCCTAATGACGCAATTCCAATCCCCTCCAATAATAGTAATTAAGGGTAGACCCCGCAAAAAGTACACTAACTCATCCCTGACAAATTGCTCCTTGATCCTTCTGCTAGGCATCGCCGGCATGTATACTCCAATGAAACTAATGGTAACTCCACCCTATACCCCATCTACACGTACTATCTGTCCCCCACCCCCTCCTCCCTGGCTTCATCCTAAAAGGGCTGGTCTCCCTGACACCCACTGCCACCACACCCTTGAAACTATCTGAACTACCCGGATAAACAGCATATCCATTCAAATCCAAATCTCTTTCATACCTATGATTATGCTCTTGCAAAAAGCATACAACAACATTCAATCGTCGCAACATCACTTCTACCCAACGGCGCTTTACCTTCGCATGGAGGCTATTTACATTCATTGTGAAACACCTGAAAAGAATGATGGTGGCTTTCCTTGGTGCCTCTGCTGTCTCTGTACCCCCACTTGCGAGCCACCAGGCTTCTCACCTTTACCTGGGCCTCCCTTCCCTACCACCCTTTCCAGAACTCCTGCTCTGTCACCTTTAGCTACCTCAGCCCAAGCCATTTTGCTAACCTTCTGCCCTGGTGTCAGGACATCCTCCTCAGGTGAGCCACTAGGCCTTGTCCTAGACTCCCCTGTGACTTCCATTGCCACCCTCCCCTCCCTTCCTCACCCCTGTGAACCTCCACACAAACCACTCACTCTAGGCTGGGAGACAGACCTTCACATCCAACATCCTCCACTGACAACACCTGCACCTAATTCGTCCTGCTCTATAACAATGTCCCCCAAATCCACCGATAAAGGGCTATCCAGCAGTACACCAGCATCCTGAAAGAGTGGTTCAGGCACACTCCCATAACCTCACTACCAGAGTCCACCTGGGCACCTCCCGGTGCGTCCACCTGTGACACAGCAGGTAACGTAAGCACACGCTCACCCACAGCGTCCAGCTGATCCAGCTTCGTTGTTTGCGACGAAGCTGTCTGCACTATATCACTTTGCTCTTCCTTCGACGATTCCTCCACCGGCACGATCGCTGTCTGCTCATCCACACTATATCGCCTCTGCTGTCTCTGAGCATCCACACAGTTCGCCGCCATGTGTCCAGTTCCACCACAAATGCGACACATCCTCTGCTGTCCCACATAGGTAACATATACTTGTGTGCAGAACTCCTGCATCAATACATATGACGGAATTTGACTATGCAAGGTAATTTTCAGAGAAAATGAACCTGCCAACAAGCTGGCATACGGACCCTTGTGACCACCGTCCTGTCGTCGCCGCATGTATAATCCCATAATGACTAAAAACGTTATGAACATCCGTCTCATCCGCCTCAAACGGAAGATTTCTTATCCTAATCCAAGTGTAGTAGCGTGACACGTCTCTCAAGCGCATGTCAAGACTTGGATTAACCTCAAGGCGACGATCCTGGTACCGATCTATGACCCTCTCGTACGCGCTGCTCACTCCAAATTTGACGAAGATCCTCGTCGCTCCATTAAGTGAAATGCCAATCAATTCCTCATTGACCACACCGTAAGTGGTAAGTGTCACAATCGCCGGCAACAGGACATCGGCATTACTCAGGTAAATGGCACCCTTTAACACCTCAACACATACAGTATTTACTCGACGTCTAGCTCTCTCCGCCATCTTGTAGAAAACCTTCAGTTGCCGTATCCACCACCAGGGGGCAGAGCTCAGCACAGCACACCCGTACGCCACAAGAGCCGGGTTGCGAAATCAAAATAATGGAATACGTGACCACAAAATGCAAGGAGGATGAGAGTTTCGTACCTGAGGGCAAGAGAAACTATGGGAAGACCAGAACAAGCCCTTCGTTCACCCAAAGGTATAGAGGGCAAAACTTCATGTGCTAGAGAATGAAAAATAATTAGAAGTCAAAGGATCCATTAAAATAATACTAGCCAAAGAGCCAGAAACTAATGCCAATAGATAAAAATGGCAATACGACAATGATGTATTATCGAATGCCAAATCTAACGTAAAGGTGTTGTACAGCCACATCAGGAGAAAAAAAAAAGTCAAGGACCAGATAATCAGACTGATGAAGGAGGGAGAGGATATCACAAGAAACGATCAAGAAGTATGTGAAGAGCTCAACACGAGATATAAGGAAGTCATTTCAGTGGAGAAAGGACTACAGCAAACTGGGATGGTAGGGTACAAACAGTTTTTTTTTATTATTAACACGTCGACCGTTTCCCACCGAGGCATGGTTACCCTTAAAAAAAGAAACACTTCCATCATCAAACAATTGCTGGAGACACTACACACAACCGAGGAAGTGAAGAGGCTGCTAAGTGAGCTAGATACTTCAAAGGCAGTGGGACCGTATATCTCTCCATGGGTCCTGAGAAAGGGAGCAGGGGCACTGTGTGTGCCACTCACAACAATCTTCAAAACATCTATCGAAACAGGGCAACTACCTGAGGTGTGGAAGACAGTAAATGTAGCCCCAATTTTTAGGAAAGGAGACAGATAGGCAGCATTAAACTACAGAGCAGTGTTACTGACATGTATAGTATGCAAAATCATGGAGAAGCTTATCAGAAAGGAATGAGCCTATACAAAATAAACAGCACGGAAGAGGAAATCGTATGTTACAACCCTACTGGAGTTTTAAGACAAGGTGACAGAAGTAAGACAGGAGAGAGAGAGGGGTGGGTAGACTGCATTTTCTTATACTGCAAGAATGCTTATGACAATTCTGCACAAGAGAGTGCAAAAGGTAGAGGAACAAACAGGAATAACAGGCAATGAATCAGAGATTACCTGACAGGAAGGAAACAACGAGTGATGGCACGTGACGAAACGCTATGACGAGCGGAATTCCTAGGGCCGGTGCTGCTGGTATATGTAAATAACATGATGGAAGGGATGGATTCAGAGGTGTCCCTGTTTGCAGACGATATGAAGTTTATGCGTAGAATTCAAACGGAAGAGGATCAGAACAGGCTGCAGGCCTGGTCCATCAACTGGCTCCTGGATTTTAACTCCACCAGGTGCAAAGTTAAGAAGATTGGGGAAGGCCAAAGAAGACCGTAGAGTATAATACCGACCACATCTCCTGAGGCGCACATCAACCAAATAACTGCTGCAGCATATGGGCGCCTGTCAAACCTAGGAATAACGTTTTGATACCTAAGTAAGGAGTCATTCAAGACCATTATGGAAAGCGGAGAGGTTTGCAACAAGACTAGTTCCAGAGCTAAGGGGTATGTCCTACGAGAAGAGGTTAAGGGAAATCAACCTGACGACACTGGAAGACAGGAGGAATAGGGGGAACATGATAACGACATATAAAATACTGAGAAGAATTGACAAGGTGGATAGGGACAGAATGTTTCAGAGATGGGACACAGCAACAAGGGGTTCCAGTTGGAAGTTGAAGACTCAGATGATTCACAGGGATGTTAAGAAGTATTTCCTCAGTCATATAATTGTCAAGAACAATCTGGAGAGTGATGTAGTGGAGGCAAGATCCATACACAGCTGTAAGAAGAGATACGATAAAGCTCATAGAGAAGGGAGAGAGAGCAGTTAGTAGCTACCAGTGAAGAGCTGTGAGTCGACACCTGTAACCACAAATAGGTGAGTACACACACACATAAACACAACGCATCTCTAACACAAGCAAGACCACCAAAACAGACCCTAATTGGACACTGGACGTGGCTAAATTTGGTTTGCCTTAATTGTGACCAGGAATTGTGCAGGGTTGAAAACACACATACCCACACACCCACACACACACACACACACACACACACACACACACACACACACACACACACACACACACACAAGCAGCTTCAAAATAATTACCAGAGCTAAAAAATAATATTCTAATGAATTTCTGAAAACTAAAAATTCTCCACGCTAAGAGACAGGAGGAAAAATGAGACATGATAACCACACATAAGCCTATAAAAGAATAATAAATATAACATCTAATCCTTGAAAATGTAAGAAATCATGTTAGCGTTTGAAATTTTACTATTTTTTCTGTGTTTTTGTATGTATATATACATATATATATATATATATATATATATATATATATATATATATATATATATATATATATATATATATATATATATATATGCAGAACAGAGCATTAGAATCTTGTCCAGTTCTAATGCTATATTTATGTTGTCTTAATCTTAGTTCAAGACTTTTACCAGTTTGACCCTAATAAACTTTATCGCATATTTTACAAGGAATCTTATAGACACATCCGTCATCATTTTGTGGGGAATTTTTTATCAAAAGTTTTTTTATTGTATCAAGATTTTTAAATACAACTTTGATATTAATATTCTTAAGTAGAGAAGGTATATCAAGAAAGTTTTCATGGTAAGGGAGAACCTACATATGGTAGGTAGTTTGCCCTTTTTGAATTGTAAAAATTGTTTCTAGCAATTTTAAAAGAATTATCAATTATGTGTTATGGGTATTTTAGATCATTAGCTATTTCATAAAACTTCAAGATTTCTTCATCTACGAACTCTGAGCTGCAAATACACAAAGCTCTCAAAAATATTGATGAGAATACAGAAAGTTGTATCTTGATGTGAAGAATAATAGTGCACATAGGAACAGTTATTTGTTAGTTTTATGTAAATTTTAAATTTAATATCATTGTTCCTTTTAATAATTAAAAAAACTAAAAAGGCAAAGAGTTATTTTGTTTAAACTCAACAGTAAAACTTATGGAATGAGCTAGAATATTTAATTTAATATAGGAAATGGTTTATATCTATATTCTTAGGCATTAGATATAAAGCATCAACATATCTGTACCACTTAGCTCTATTCAGAAGAATTTTGTTAAGAAGTCTTGTTTCTAAGTTCCTTGTACAAATTGCTAAGGACAGGTGAGAGAGTATTTCCCATTTCCCCACTGAGTGTAAAACTCGCCATTAAACACAATCTTTGCATTAATACAGAGTTTAATAAATTCAATGACTGTAGTACTGGCAATGTTAAATCGTAATTAACAAGTTCTTCAGATAAAAGACTTAGTAAATCATATATATATATATATATATATATATATATATATATATATATATATATATATATATATATATATATATATATATATATATATATATATATATATATATATATATATATATATATATATATATATATATATATATATATATATATATATATATATATATATATACTATATATATATATATATATATATATATATATATATATATATAATATATATATATATATATATATATATATATATATATATATATATATATATATATATATATATATATATATATATATATATATATATATATATATATATATATATATATATATATATATATATATACATATATATATATATATATATATATATATATATATATACTATATATATATATATATATATATATATATATATATATATATATATATATATATATATATATATATATATATATATATATATATATATATATATATATATATATATATATATATATATATATATATATATATATATATATATATATATATATATATATATATATATATATATATATATATATATATATATATATATATATATATATATATATATATTAGCATTACGAAGGTTGTCGAGAATAACATTTTCACGTGATATTCAGTTTATTTATCGATACTTCTTCATTCATCATTATAATCTTCAACTGTTTTTTAATAATATTAAACTATTTTAAAAATAGCGCAAGATCATACTAGTTAAAATTCTAATTATAAAATAAATTCAAATTCAAATTTAAATAATACAGACTATTTTGCTGACATAGAAGGGTATTAAAACTTTTATACCTTTGTATGAAATTTCTGTACAGAATGTTGTCTGCCATTCCATTTTTTAATAAATTTATTTAACTGCCGTAAATGCTGTATGACCCTAGTGGGTTTAGCGTTTGGTTTTGATTATAATAATAATTTAACTGCCGTAGTAACTAAACAGATTCATTATAATGGAATATAGTGATTGAAAACTGATGTGTTTACTGGCATGTTTTGGTCTCCAGGTGATGTGTTCATTCCCAGTATTTGCACAACAACGCCAGACAACGAGACAGACCTAGAGTTCAAAGGGCCCTTTCTGTTTACCCTTATTTAAATATCTTTACATTGGGCGCTATTCTCCATATGTCATCCAATTAACCTTATTGTAATGAAATCTATGTAACAGCAACAATAGCTGTGTGATTACAATGGTAAGTGAACAATATGTATACACGTAGGTTTGCATGGTTGTAGAATGTTTTTATAGTACCTGAGACAAGTGGCTAATATTATAGAAGGAGAAAGCTTGTGTATACAAGAAATTACCTAATTTTCCAGAAATAGTGATTAAGAGCTCGCAAAAATACTTTTGTCTGATCATTAGATATATTACTGTACATAGATCTGTTAATACATAATGATTAGTTTAACTTTTAGAAGAAATATAAGATACAAATTATGCATTTTAATTAAAATCATCTGAAAGATTAAAGTAACTTTTTAAATACAGCTATACACAACACTAGTATACGCAGCTATACTTGATACTATATTATCTGTGGCTGTGGCGAAGCCACAGGCCACAGATAATATAGTACTCAGGTACTCAGGCGCGTTGACAGACAGAAGCGCCCGGAGATATGGTAAGTAAACAGCATGGGCATGCAATGGACCTGTGCATCTACAGTGGCTGACACCTACCTGAGATACACCTCAGATGGAAGGGTTGTGCTTTAAGGAACAGGGAGATCAGAAGATCAACAAATGCAAGGAGTCGAGCACCATGCTATAGCTTTGTTGCAATAGGATCGGAGACCTTCGGCTGAAATAAGTAATCTGACTTCCACTGACCTGCCATGTATGACACCTGAATCTAGGTGATTTACACTTGAAGAGTTTGACATTCATTTCTGAATACAAAATGTTACATTATAACAACAGTGTAAAGATAAGGACAAAATGTGAGTGTCGGTATTTACTAGAAGACGGTTTGTTTAAAGCCATATAAAAATGACTTGTACACGCACACACACGCACACGCACACGCACACACACACACACACCGAACAGGCCAAGTGTCTTATCGACAAGTGCCTTTGACAGAAAACACACACACACACACACACACACACACACACACACACACACCCGAACAGGCCAAGTGTCTTATCGACAAGTGCCTTTGACAGCAAACACACACACACACACACACACACACACACACACACACTCGCCCCACACACACACAAACACACACACCGAACAGGCCAAGGGTCTCATCGACAAGTGCCTTTGACAGAATGGTAAAACCAAACACTCACACACACGCCACACACGCACACACGCCACACACACACCACACACACACACCACATACACACACCGAACAGGCCAAGTGTCTTATCGACAAGTGCCTTTGACAGAATGGTAAAAACACAAACACACACACACATACACACACACACACACACACACACACACACACACACACACACACACACACACACACACAGTGAACTAACCCTCAGTGTGTTGGTCGTGGTACAGGTACCGTCTCGTCTGGTGGTGTGCAGTTCGTCAGTGTCATCAGCTGCCTCGGCAGATTCCACCACGGGGTCTCGCTGGTCCCTCTGCAACACTAATGGCAAGGCTCACCCGCCCACCAACGCCGCCCGCACGCCCACACAGCAGTCCCAGCACGGCCACAACTGCTACAATGCCTGTCAGTCTACCAATGGTTCCGGGGATCACAGCTCGCCCAGGATGCGCAGTCAGCCGCCCAAAACTAAGTTAAAGTTTTCACTGGCAAAGGAGCGCAAAGCCTCTACTACCTTAGGTAAGTATATATAATCACAACAGGTCGCTTCCTGTGACGTTCAGAGGCTTCATTTAGCATTATTATTTATAAACCATAAATCTCACCATTTATTAGCAATGGATGAATGTATTTGGTGAAAAATGCTAACTGTTCACTAAAATGGTATGTATAATTGCATGCAACAGCACATCTCGTCTTTATCATAGATAATGTAGAATACGTATATCTGTACTCTTGTTTATTAAATACGTAGTAAGCAGTTATATGTATATTTTTTGTAATACTCAATAAGTATACTTGTATCAAAATGTATTAATGTTGGTTGAATTTCTGAAAATGCCTTAGGTAAAAGGACACAAGTGCAACTAATGCGACATTTTATTGTGGCAACGTTTCGCTCTCCAGGAGTTTTATCAAGTTCGTTGCCACAGTAAAATGCCGCATTATTTGCACATGTGTTCTTTTACCTAACATATCAGGATGTTGTCCGCTTCGTCAATAACAAACTTACATGGGTAAGATGACTGGCACTTTCTACCAATTATTAGAAATTATATTGATGGTTAATAAATACAATGATAATTTTACGAATACTTTTTTATACAATTTGACTTTAATAAAATATTAAGAAAAGCATTATAAGTATCTATTATAATTAATGATTATCAGAAGCTACATCAAATGTAACTATTATCAGTTGTAGTCTTGTCAGTGGTGCTGAGCCAGCAATTTTACTCTAGATATTTTAGAAACTTGGATTCAAGAGTTAAGTTGATCTTGGTATTAGTGGACAAAGGATCAAGTTCCATCACTCCTCTCGCAGAATGATCTATACTGGTTTAGCTCATCATATAAATGTATAATAATAATAAAGTATCTATTGCATAATTTGAACATTATTATTATTATACATTTATATGAATAGCTAAACCAGTATAGATCATTCTGCAAGAGGAGTGATGGAACTCGATCCTTTGTCCACTAATAGCAATATCAACTCAACTCTTGAATCCAAGTTTCTAAAATATCTAGAGTAAAATTGCTGGCTTTGAACACTTTTTATGAGGCTCAGCTGTCACCAGCACCACTGATCAAGATCCCAACTGTTAATACTTACATCTGATGTAGCTTCTGATAATCATTAACACAATGATCAAGCTTCCAATGATCAGTCCATTTGGTCAAGCTACAACTGGTCACCAAAATAGATCATGCCTCCACTTTTCACCAACATATATAATGTCACCAGTGGTCACCAACATAGATCATGCCACCAGTGGTCACCAACATAGATCATGGCTCCAGTGATCACCAACATAGATCGTGCCACCAGTGGTCACCAACATAGATCATGCCACCAGTGGTCACCAACATAGATCATGGCTCCAGTGGTCACCAACATAGATCATGCCACCAGTGGTCACCAACATATATCATGTCACCAGTGGTCACCAACATAGATCATGGTTCCAGTGGTCACCAACATAGATCATGCCACCCGTGGTCACCAACATAGATCATGGCTCCAGTGGTCACCAACATAGATAATGCCACCAGTGGTCACTAACATAGATCATGCCTCCAGTGGTCACCAACATAGATCATGCCACCAGTGGTCACTAACATAGATCATGCCTCCAGTGGTCACCAACATAGATCATGCCACCAGTGGTCACCAACATAGATCATGCCACCAGTGGTCACCAACATAGGTCATGCTTCTAATGGTCACCAACATAGATCATGGCTCCAGTGGTCACCAACATAGATCATGCCACCAGTGGTCACCAACATAGATCATGGCTCCAGTGGTCACCAACATAGATCATGCCACCAGTGGTCACCAACATAGATCATGCCACCAGTGGTCACCAACATAGATCATGGCTCCAGTGGTTACCAACATATTCGATGAAGCTTCCAACATTTTATTAATGCATATTTTCCACGTTATTGAACATCAATATTTACCCAGAACAGTGCTAACAAGGCATGAAATCCACTTAATAGGACAAACAGTGTTACTCAACACAACCTGCTGACCTTTTATGAGTTATCCATAGATATTAATGCACCATTTTCTCCAATTTGTCATAATTCCGGTGTTAATGTTTACTTTTATGTTGTAAATCGCTCCCTTGCGTCATTTAGAACAATTCAGGAAATTCCAGCCACCGTCTTCTAATCTTGTAAAGATTTTCTGACTACACAAATTCGAATGTTTACATTAAAAGGATTATAACGTGTTTTATATGTTATTAATTGCACGATATTAATGCTTATGAGTGCCGACTATACAATGTTAGACGCAAACAGTTCCAAGTGCTTCAGCTTACAGGTTTATCAGTGATAGGAACCTCTCCCTGCCTACGAAATCAGGACATCGCAGTGTTATTTAGTGCAGAGATTCTCAAAATAGGGGACGCGAGATTTCTGGAGGGGGTATTGATGGAAAATATTGGCATTAAAGGCTTGTTATGCAAAAAGTGTTGATCCAGTCTAAAATCCACATAGCATCTGCTGGTCTCAAAGTTGCTGCTTCAGCAGGAAGACTGCCACAAACTGACACCGATTTCTTTATTAAATTATACAGTCAAGCGTCGGATTCATGAAACAGCGGAGGACATTAAATAATGTGTCGTGGAAAAAGACAAGTTGTCTCCAGTCTTTGCCATTTAGTGCAATGAAACCACTGATGAAGTGTTCCCATTTACTTGTGGAAAACGTTGTTTTCTTGCTCTTTGGAGCCAAGGGCAAAAACTGACGATGTTTTCACTCTGTCGAACTTCTTCCACATAAAAGAAATATGAAGGGAGAGGTTAAGTGATGTTTGCTGTGTTGAAGCTCCAGCCATATGCTTCAATCACACACACTAGCTTCACCAACAACAAGAGAAGTCCCTCTGCTAGTCATAATTACTAAAGTAATTATGACCATTACGAGCAAACTTTTAAAGCACACAAAACTAAACCCCTAATTATATTTTTTTTGCTCCGTTGATTATTATTATTATTATTATTGTTATTATTATTATCATTGTTGTTGTTACATTCATGGAAGAGCGCAAAACCCTTAGGAGTCATACAGCGCATGGGGAATAAGAAGCAGTCACATTCAATTTAAAGAATGGAAGGTTATAATCAATTCATTGAATCAATAACCCTTCACCGGCATCAATCATTCTTCACAAGAATCACTCTATCGCAGTCGACCATGATTGATGACTTTATGAATGTTGTTTCGGAGACGTTTCGTGTTAACTACTTACCAGTGTAGGGAAATGTAAGCATGTAAGGTCTTTAAATCATTAAGCAGCAAGTATAGCGCTTAATATAATTATAATAAAGTTTAAATCATTATCCCACTTTCATCAGAGCATCTGTGAGAGATCGCCTGGTCAGCCATGGATAAAATTAAATCTAAACTTCAAAACAAGTTTGATATGGAGAAGGATCTTTGGCGTACACTCCGGGCATTTTCTGAAAAACCAGGGTGTAGCGTTTACGCTGGTAATACCTACAAGTAGCCTAGAGGAACATAATGTGCGCTAATACAACTCTCAATGGCAGATGGTAATGTCTGAAGGAGCTACCATCTGAAGGATCATTTTTTTTATGACCATCTGCCTTCAACACCGTTTTGCTGTAGATACCCGATGTTAAACGGTGTAGTGGTTAAAATAAATGAATGTTTGTGTGTGTGCACATAATATAATATACAGTCTTACCTCGGGATACGAACAGCTCAAAACTCGAACATTTATGTAAGTGTATTTATGTAAGTGCTTTTGTAAGTGTATTTTTGGGGGTCTGAAACGAATTAATCTATTTACATTATTTCTTATGGGAACAAATTTGTTCGGTACCGGCACTCGAACAGCCTTCTTGAACGAATTAAGTTCGTATCCCGAGATACCACTGTATATATATATATATATATATATATATATATATATATATATATATATATATATATATATATATATATATATATATATTCTCGGTAAAAGTATGCCTTAGACAAGGATGTGTGATGTCACCGTGGTTGTTCAATATATTTATAGATGGGGTTGTAAGAGAAGTGAATGCGAGGGTCTTGGCAAGAGGTGTGGGGTTAAAAGACAAAGAATCAAATACAAAGTGGGAGTTGTCACAGTTGCTTTTTGCTGATGACACTGTGCTTTTGGGAGATTCTGAAGAGAAGTTGCAGAGGTTAGTGGATGAATTTGGTAAGGTATGTAAAAGAAGAAAATTGAAAGTGAATATAGGAAAGAGTAAGGTGATGAGGATAACAAAAAGATTAGGTGACGAAAGATTGGATATCAGATTGGAGGGAGAGAGTATGGAGGAGGTGAATGTATTCAGATATTTGGGAGTGGACATGTCAGCAGATGGGTCTATGAAGGATGAGGTGAATCATAGAATTCGGAGTCTGTGGAGACAAAGAACTTTGTCCATGGAAGTAAAGAGGGGAATGTATGAGAGTATAGTTATACCAACACTCTTATATGGGTGTGAAGCATGGGTGATGAATGTCACAATGAGGAGAAGGCTGGAGGCAGTGGAGATGTCATGTCTGAGGTCAATGTGTGGTGTGAATATAATGCAGAGAATTCGGAGTTTGGAAATTAGGAGGAGGTGCGGGATTACCAAAACTATTATCCAGAGGGCTGAGGAGGGGTTGTTGAGGTGGTTCGGACATGTAGAGAGAATGGAACGAAACAGAATGACCTCGAGTGTATAAATCTGTAGTGGAGGGGTAGGGGTCGGCCAAGGAGGGAGGGGATAAAATAAGTTTTGTGTGCGAGGGGCTTGGATTTCCAGCAAGCATGCGTGTGCGTATTTGATAGAGTGAATGGAGACAAATTGTTTTTAATACTTGACGTGCTGTTGGAGTGTGAGCAAAGTAACATTTATGAAGGGATTCAGGAAACCGGCAGGCCGGACTCTGAGTAGTATATATATATATATATATATATATATATATATATATATATATATATATATATATATATATATATATATTAGATGAGTTTACAATAATTTAATAATAAAAGCACAAAATAAAATATATATTTTTCGTTAAGTTCAGAATGATTATTGCAAATTTTCGCATGCCCTATTCGGAAAGAAGTGCGTTGCTATTTAAGCCGTAATCGGAAGTTTTACTTATTCGGCACGACATATATATGTCGTGCCGAATAGCTAAAATTGGTCAATTAGCAAGAACTCATTTAAAATTAAGTCCTTTCTAAAAAAAATCGTAAACGTTTAAAAACATATTTTTTTCATTTGTGTTAATGTAAAATTTAAAAAAATTCTAACTAAAGAACCTTAGAAAACTCACTTAACCTTATTATAACGAGCAATTTAATTTAGCCTAATCCAACTAAATATATTATAGATAAGTTTACAATAATTTAAAAATAAACAGACACAATGAAATATATTTTTTTCGTTAGGTTCAGAATGATATTTGCGAAATTATTGAATACACAAATTATCGCTTGCCTTATTCGGCAAGAAGAGCGTTACGATTTAAGAAAAAAATCACAAGCTTTACCTATTCTGCACAACATATATATCCTAGGTCAGTTTTATATTCCTTAAAAATTAATGATATATTATCTTTTCGTTATGTTCGGATTTATGGCAAAAGAATAAAATATTCATTATGCTTATTCGGCAGAAAACACTTGTCGAATAGTCCATATATTCCGGTTTGGCTTATTTGGTACGACTTGTGTGTGTAGTCTTTGTGTATGTGGTGTGTGTGTGTGTATGTGTGTGGTGTGTATGTGTGTGGGGTGTGTGTGTGTGTGTGTGTATGTGTGTGGGGTGTGTGTGTGTGTGTGTGTATGTGTGTGGGGTGTGTGTGTGTGGATATGTGTCTGTATGTGTGTATGTGTGTGTATGTGTCTATGCGTGTGGGGTGTGTGTGGGGGATGTGTGTGTTTGTGTTGCGTGAGTGTGTGGTGTTTGTGTATGTGTGCTTTTGTGGTGTGGTGCGTGTGTGTTGTGTGTGTGGTGTCTGTGTTTGTGTGTGTGGTGTGTGTGTGTGTGTGTTGTGTGTACGCGTTTGTGGAGTGTGTGTGGTGTGTGTGTTTGTGTGTATGGTGTATGTTAGTATGTATGTGTGTGTGTGTTTGTGTGTGTGTGTGTGTGGTGTATGTGTGCGTGTGGTGTGTGTTTGTGTGTGGTATGTGTGTGTGTGTGTGGTTTGTGTGTGTATGTATGTGTGGTGTGTGTATGTGTGTAGTGTATGTGTGTGTGTAGTGTGTGTGTGTATGTGTGTTGTGTGTAGTGTGTGTGTGTGTGTGTGTGTGTGTGTGTGTGTGTGTGTGTGTGTGTGTGTGGTGTGGTGGTGTGTGTGTGGTGCATGTGTGTGTGTTGTGTGTGTGTGTGTGTGTTTGGTGTGTGTGTTTGTTGTGTGTGTGTGTGTGTGTGTGTTTGTGGTGTGGTGTGTGTGTGTGTAGTTTGCGTGTGTGTGTGTGTGGGGTGTACTCACCTAATTCACCTAATTATGGTTGCAGGGGTGGAGACTCAGCTCCTGGCCCCGCCTCTTCACTGTCCTCTACTGAGTCTCTTCTCTCCCTGCTCCATGAGCTTTATCATACCTCGTCTTAAAGATATGTATGGTTCCTGACTCCACTACATCATTTTCTAGACTATTCCACTTCCTGACTACTCTATGGCTGAAGAAATGCTTCCTAACATCCCTTTGACTCATCTGATTCTTCAGCTTCCAATTGTGCCCCCTTGTTTCTGGGTTCCCTCTCTGGAACATCCTGTCACTATCTACCTTGTCGATTCCCCGCAGCATTTTGTATGTCGTTATCATGTCTCTTCTAACCCTTCTGTCCTCCAGTGTTGTTAGTCCTATTTCTTTCAACCTTTCTTCGTAGGACAGTCCCCTGAGCTGTGGAACTAACCTTGTCGCAAACCTTTGCACTTTCTCTAATTTCTTGACGTGCTTGACCAGGTGTGGGTTCCAGACTGGTGTTGGGCCTGACGTACACGGTGTACAGTGTCTTGAACGATTCCTTGTTAAGGTAACGGAACGCTTATCTTAGGTTTGCTAGTCGCCCATATGCTGCCGCAGTTATCTGGTTGTGTGCTTCCGGAGACGTGCTTGGTGTTATGCCTACCCCAAGGTCTTTCTTCTTTATCGAGGTTTGTAGCCTTTGTCCACCTAGCCTGTACTCTGTCAGCGGTCTTCTTTACCCTTCCCCAATCTTCATGACTTTGCATTTGGTGGGATTAAATTCGAGAAGCCAGTTGCTAGAGCAGATGTCCAGCTTGTCCAGGTCTCTTTGAAATCCTGCTTGGTCCTCATCTGATTTGATTCTCCTCATTAATTTCACATCATCTGCGAACAGACACACTTCTAAGTCTATCCCGTCCGTCATGTCATTCACATATACTTAGAATAGCACTGGTCCTAGGACTGACCCCTGTGGGACCCCGCTCGTCACAGGCGCCCACTGTGATACCTATTCACGCACCATGACCCGTTGTTGCCTCCCTGTGAGGTATTCCCTGATCCATTCCAGTGCCCTTCCTGTTATGCACGCTTGGTCTTCCAGCTTCTTCACTAATCTCATATGAGGTACTGTGTCGAAAGCCTTACTGCAGTCCAGGAAAATGCAATCACCCTACCTTCTCTCTCTTGTCTTACCTCTGTTACTTTGTCATAGAACTCCAGGAGGTTTGTTACACAGGATTTGCCTTCCAGGAATCCGTGCTGTCTGGCGTTGATTATCCTGTGCCGTTCCAGATGCTCCACCATTCTTTTCCTGATGATTTTCTCCAAGACTTTGCACACTATACACGTAAATGACACCGGTCTATAGTTTAGTGCCTCTTTTCTGTCTCCTTTCTTAAAAATGGGGAATACGTTGGCCTTTTTCCATACCTCAGGTAGCTGCCCAGTTTCAAGGATGTGTTGAATATTATGGTAAGTGCCACACTCAGTACCTCTGCACCCTCCCGAAGGACCCACAGGGAGATATTGTCCGGACCCATCGCCTTTGAGGTGTCAAGGTCACTGAGTAACTGCTTCACCTCCTCCTCAGTTGTGTGTATGCCATCCAACACTTGATATATTCGTTGCTGGTGTCACGCTCTGTCCTGTCTACCCAGCTGCCTTCCTGCCTCCACTGTGAATACCTCCTTAAACCTCGAGTTGAGCTCCTCACATACCTCTTGGTCGTTGCTTGTGAGTTCCTCATCTTCCCTCCTCAGCCTTATCACCTGGTCCTTGACTGTTGTCTTCCTTCTGGTATGCTATGCTATGTCATTTTCGTACTGTTTCTGGGCCTCCCTCCGTACCTGTGCGTACTCGTTTCTAGCTCTACGACTAATCTCTTTGTTTTCTTGAGTTCTTTGCCTTCTGTACTTTTTCCATTCTCTGGCACTCTGAGTCTTTGCCTCCCTGCACCTTTGGTTAAACCAGGGGCTCTTTCTGGCCTTCCCATTTAATCTTTTGCCTTTGGGTATAAACTGTTCCTCTGCCTCCTTGCACTTTGTCGCTACGTATTCCATCATTTCATTTACTGACTGTCCTTCCATGTCCCTTTCCCACTGAACTTCCTGCAGGAAGTTCCTCATACCCGTGTAGTCTCCTCTTTTAAAGTTTGGTTTGTCTCTTTCAGTTCCGTTTTCCCTCTCCACCTCTAACTCTACTATGTACTCAAAGCTCAGCACCATATGGTCGCTGGCTCCCAGGGGGCTCTCGTGTGTTATGTCCTCAATGTCTGAGCTGCTCAGGGTGAATACAAGGTCCAGCCTTGTTGGTTCGTTGTCTCCTCTCTCTCTGGTCGTGTCCCTGACATGTTGGTGCATCAGGTTTTCCAGTACCACGTCCATCATCTTGGCTCTCCATGTTTCTGGACCCCCACGGGGTTCCTGGTTTTCCCAGTCGATCTCCCTGTGGTTGAAATCTCCCATGACCATAACTTTGCTCTGCTCGAGTGCGCTTTTCTTGCCACCTCCGCCAGTGTGTCCACCATTGCTCTGTTGTTCTCTTCATATTCTTCTCCTGGCCTCCTGCAGTTCTGTGGAAGGTTATATATCACTGCAATGACTATCTTGTGCTCCCCAGACTGGATGGTATCTACTATATAGTCCCTTTCTCTACACACCTCCATTCCTTCCATTTCCTCGAATTTCCAATGGTTCCTTACGAGCAGTGCGACCCCTCCTTTCCCCCTGCTCCTTCTATCTTTCCTCAGGATCTGATAACCCTGTGGGAAGATTGCGTCTGTTATTGTCTCAGTGAGTTTTGTTTCTGTGACCGCTATGATGTCTGGGGATTTCTCATCAATTCTTTCATTCCACTCTTCGTATTTATTCGTGATTCCATCCGCATTTGTGTACCAGACCTTCAACCTCGTTTCCAAGACTGTGGCCCTGGGGGGATCTCTGGGGGTTGTGGTGTGTGTGTGTGTGTGTGTGGATGTGTGTGTGTGTGTGTGTGTGTGGATGTGTGTGTGTGGTGTATGTGTGGTATGTGTGTGGATGTGTCTGTATGTGTGTGTGCATGTTTGTGTCTATGAGGGTGGGGTGTGTGTGTTTGTGTTGCGTGTGTGTGTTTGTGGTGTTTGTGTATGGTATCTATGTGTGTTTCTGTGGTGTGTGTGTGTTTTCGTGGTGTGTGTGTGTGTGTGGTGTTTGTGTGTATGTGTGTGGTGTGTGTATGTGTGTGGTGTATGTGTGTGGTGTATGTGTGTGTAGCGTGCATGTGTATGTCTGGTGTGTGTGTGTGTGTGGTGTGTGTGTATGTGTAGCGTGCGTGTGTATGTGTGGTGTGTGTGTGTGTGGTGTGTGTGTATGTATGTGTGTGTGTGTGGTGTGTATGTGTGTGATGTGTGTGTGATGTGTGTGGGGGGATGTGTGATGTGTGTGTGTGTTGTGTGTTTGTGTGTGTGTGTGTGTGTTGTTTGTGTGGTCTGTGTATCTGTTTTGTGTGTATGTGTGTGGTGTGTGCGTGTGTGTGTTGTGTGTGTGTTTGTGGTGTGTGGTGTGTGTGTGTGGTGTTTTATGTGTGTGTGTGCGCGATTGTGGTGTGTGGATGTGTGTGTGGTGTAGCGTGGTGTATGTGTGGTATGTGTGTGGATGTGTGTCTGTGTATGTGCATGTTTGTGTCTATGCGTGTGGGGTGTGTGTGTGTGGGATGTGTGTGCATGTTTGTGTATATGCGTGTGTGGTGTGTATGTGTTGTGTATGTGTGGTGTGTGTGTGGTGTATGTGTGGTGTGTGTGTGTGTGTGTTGTATGTGTGGCGTGTGTGTGGTGTGTGTGTGTTGTATGTGTGGCGTGTGTGTGGTGTGTGCGTGTGTGTTGTGTGTGTGTGTGGTGTGTGGTGTAGTGTGTGTGGTTTGTGTGTGTGTGTGCGCGCGATTGTGGTGTGTGGATGTGTGTGCGATTGTGGTGTGTGGATGTGTGTGTGTGTGTTGTGTATGTGTGTGTGTGTAGTGCGTGTGTGGTGTGTGTGTGGTGTGTGTGTGTGGTGTGTGTGTGTGGTGTGTGTGCGATTGCGGTGTGTGTCTGAGTGTATTTGTGTGTGTGTGGTGTATGTGTGTATGTGAGTGTGTGTTTGTGTGTTGTGTGTGTGTGTGTGTGTGGATGTGTATGTGTGTGTATGTGCGTGTGGTGTGTGTGTGCTGTGTGTGTGTGGTTAGTGCACGTTTGTGGTGTGTGTGTGTGTGTGTGTGTGTGCGTTTGTGGTGATTGTGTGTATGTGTGTGTGTGCGTGTATGTGTGTGGTATGTGTGTGGTATGTGTGTGGTGTGTGTATGTTTGTGGTGTGTGTGTATGTTTGGCGTGTATGTGTGTGGTGTGTGTATGTGTGTGGTGTGTGTATGTGTGTGGTGTGTGTATGTGTGTGGTGTGTGTATGTGTGGTGTGTAGTGTGTGTGTGTGTATTGTGTGTGGTGTGTGGACGTGTGTGTGTCTGAGTGTATTTGTGTGTGTGGTGTGTGTATGAGAGAGTGTGTGTGGTGTGTGTGTATGTTTGTGTGTGTGGTGTGTGTGTATGTTTGTGTGTGTATGTGCGTGTGGTGTGTGTGTGGTGCTTGTGTGTGATTATGTTTGTATGTGTCTGCGTGTATGTGGGTGGTGTGTGTATGTGGGTGGTGTATGTGTATGTGTGGTGTATGTGTGTGTGTGGTGTATGTGTGTGTGGGGTGTGTGTGTATGTGTGTGTGGGTGTGTGGGGTGTGTCTGTGTGGTGTTTGTGTGATGTGTGTGTGTGTGTGGTGTTTGTGTGATGTGTTAGTGTGTATGTGTGTATGTGTATGTGTGTGTGTGTATGTGTGTGTGTACTCACTTAATTGTACTCACAAATTGTGGTTGCTGGGGTCGAGACTTAGCTCCTGGCCCCGCCTCATCACTGACCGCTACTAGGTCCTCTCTCTCTCTGCTCCATGAGCTTTATCATACCTCATCTTAAAGCTATGTATGGTTCCTGCCTCCAGTACATCACTTGCTAGACTGTTCCACTTGCTGACAACTCTATGACTGAAGAAATACTTCCTAACATCTCTTTGACTCTTCTGAGTCTTTAACTTCCAATTGTGACCCCTTGTTTCTGTGTCCCCTCTCTGGAACATCCTGTCCCTGTCCACCTTATCTATTCCACGCAGTATTTTGTATGTCGTTATCATGTCTTCAATAATCCTATTGTCCTTCAGTGTCGTCAGGCCGATTTCCCTTAACCTTTCTTCATAGGACATTCCCCTTAGCTCCTTAACTAACCTTGTTGCAAACCTTTGCACTTTCTCTAATTTCTTGACGTGCTTGACCAGGTGTGGGTTCCAAACTGGTGCTGCATACTCCAATATGGGACTGACGTACATAGTGTACAGTGTCTTAAACTATTCCTTACTAAGGTATCGGAACGCTATTCTCAGGTTTGCCAGGCGCCCATATGCTGCACCAGTTAACTTATTGATGTGTGCTTCCGGAGACGTGCTCATTGTTATACTCACCCCAAGATATTCTCTTTGAGTGAGGTTTGCAGTCTTTGGCCACCTAGCCTATACGCTGTCTGCGGTCTTCTTTGCCCTTCCCCGATCTTCATGACTTTGCATTTAGCGGGGTTAAACTCGAGAAGCCAGTTGCTGGACCACATGTCCAGCCTGTCCAGGTCTCTTTGTAGTCCTGCCTGATCCTCATCTGATTTAATTCTCCTCCTTAACTTCACATCATCTGCGAAGAGGGACACTTCTGAGTCTATCCCTTCCATCATGTCATTTACAAATACCAAAAATAGCACCGGTCCTAGGACTGACCCTTGTGGGACCCCGCTCGTCACAGGCGCCCACTGTGATACTTCATCACGTACCATGACTCGTTGTTGCCTCCCTGTCAGGTATTCTCTGATCCATTGCAGTGCCCTTCCTGTTATACGTGCCTGATCCTCTAGCTTCTTCACTAATATCTTGTGAGGAACTGTATCGTGTGTGTGTTGTTTGTGTGGTGTGTGTGTGTGTTGTTTGTGTGGTTGTGTGTGTGTGTTGTTTTTGTGTGTGTGTGTGTGTTGTGTGGTGTGTGTGTGTGTGTTTGTGTGGTGTGTGTGTGTGTTGTTTGTGGTGTGTGTGTGTGTTGTTTGTGGTTGTGTGTGTGTGTTGTTTGTGTGGTGTGTGTGTGTGTGTTTGTTTGTGTGGTGTGTGTGTGTGTGTGTGTTGTTTGTGTGGTGTGTGTGTGTGTGTTGTTTGTGGTGTGTGTGTGTGTGTTGTTTGTGTGGTGTGGTGTGTGTGTGTGTGTGTTGTTTGTGGTGTGTGTGTGTGTTGTTTGTGGTGTGTGTGTGTGTTGTTTGTGGTGTGTGTGTGTGTTGTTTGTGGTGTGTGTGTGTGTTGTTTGTGTGGTGTGTGTGTGTGTTGTTTGTGTGGTGTGTGTGTGTTGTTTGTGGTGTGTGTGTGTTGTTTGTGTGGTGTGTGTGTGTTGTTTGTGGTGTGTGTGTATGTATGTGTTGTTTGTGTGGTGTGTGTGTGTGTGTGTGTGTGTGTGTGTGTGTGTGTGTGTGTGTGTGTGGTGTCACTGTTCAGTCTAATGTTCATTGTTTGTGTACTGTGTATGCTTTGTTTGCGTCCTGTGTTTGTGTGTTGTATTTATGCATCTGAGCTGTTTTTATGTTGTGTTTGTGTATTGTGTTTGTTTTTGTATTTGTGTTTTTGGCGTGTTTGTTTTTCATGTGTTGTGTTTTCATGTAGTGTATGTGTGCAGTTTGTATATTGTGTTTGTGAGTTGCATTTGTGTGTTGTGTGTGGTGTTTTTGAGAGTTGTGTTTGTATGTTGTATTTGTGTTGTGTGTTTATTTGCTGTGTTTGTGAGTGGTGTTGGTGCTGTGTTTGTGTACTGTGCTTGTGAGTTATGTGGGTGTTATATATCTGTTCTGTATTTGTGTATTGTGTTAGAGTGTTTTTATTTGTGGGGTTTTTTGTGTTGCTTGGAATGTGTAAGTGTTGTATTTTTATGCTTTGTGTTTGTGTTTTGTGCTCTGTTTTTGTGCTGTGTTTGTATGCTTTTTGCGTTGAGTGTATATGCTTTATTTGTTGTGTTCCTGTGCTGTGCTTGTGCTTGGTGTTTGCGTTCTCTTTGTGTGGCGTTTTTGTGAGTGATGTTTGTGTGTTGTGTTTATGTATTGTTTGTCGTGTTTTTTTCTGTTGTGTTCGCACAATTTGTAGGTTTCTGTTGCCGAACCACTGCACCTCTCCCATCCCTCCCCCTCCCATCCCTCGCCCCGTCCCCCCACCACCTACGACTTTCTCCCACACAACAATCAGTGGAATTAAAAAAGTGAAATTTCATGTGGGTGGACATTGTGTGCGAGTGTGACTAAGTTATCGATATTTATTACCAGTATTGACGTAGTGAAACATGGGATAGGGGTGTGTGTGTGTGTGTGTTTGTTTGTTTGTTTGTGTGTTGTTGTTGTAGAAACTTCGCTTCAAGTGTCTGGGACGCTCCACTTAATTTAAAAAAATAAAGTCGCAGTGAATTGTTTACGTAGGTAACAGTAAATGATCTTGTACAGATGGTTTGTGGTATTTATTAAATGATTTAAGTCAACAGTGAATACCCAAAATATTCCTTCAATATTTTTTTAGTTGTCTCTCTTCAGAGGAGAGGGAGCTATGCTCCTTTTTCTTTGAAAAAAAAAAGCTGGAGTTGCATTTTCTCTTCTTTTCACAATTCTCCTGGGATTTTTTTCTATGTTATCATATTTTGTCCTCTTGATCAACTCTGCCATGACGTGAGATGTGGCTTGTGCAGTCACTCCACAGATCTTTGTCTCTCTCTCAGCTCTGGTACAAGTGAGGAAGTATACTTGTCTAGGTTCCTAAGATTACTCCTTGTAATCATTCCTTGTAACTTAGTCTTCTCAACTCAAGCCCACATTGACTCCTTACCTTTTAACTTTTATAAGTATCACTTTGTGTTTGACCTGGTGATGGTTCCACATTGGTAATGTATACTCGAGGACTGGTTTCACGAGTGTTTTGAATAATGTCATCAAGGATTATTTGTCTAGATTTCTAAATGTCATTCTTATTTTTGCTACTCTAGCATGTCACTAATATTATTCCGTCTCTGACTTTCCTGGAAAAGGTTTAGTGTAATGATGGATTATCCTGTATTTTCTCTTTTCCGCTTCGAAGTGCTTTTTCTTCGCTCTTAACCCCAAATAATATATATCTTGGGTAATCTTTCTCTTCATTCCGTTTTCATTCATTTGCAAGACTTATAATTCAGGAATCTCATGCTCGACAATTCAAGCACTTTGTCAGATCTGGTGGCTTCTTACTGTCCCCTTGATACTTACTACGGCTGACTGGCTTGCTCTTTTTAGAAGGATTTTGAAGAAATTCATTGTCTAGGAAAATTTAAGTTGGAGCAGCAAGAGTTTTTCGAACGTCTTATAATGTCTACAGTTCTAAATATAAGTATAAAGTTGAATATAACTATATTTGACCCGCGAATTCTTTTGTCTACGTCTTTTATTGGAGCATTTTTTCTCATTTAGGCAAGGAGTTCTGTGAAAATAAAAACGTAATAAACCTGTATATTTTTTCTGTTTTCTCTATAAACTTAAAACTAACTAAAACATATCTAATAAGATACTAGACAAACACTTATAAGGAACAATGCTCGGACCCATGCTGATAATGATACCAAATATGAAAAAAACTTAGCAGAGGAAATTAAATCCCACGTATCACTGCTTGCGGATGATATGAAATTAAAGTGGAACAAATGTTGAGGACAGAGAGAACCCTAGCAAAAATGTTAAGGCTCTTTGAATAGCACAATCATGCTAGGGGTCCGGCGATAGCCAGCTGCTGAGAGTGAACAAATTGTAAGAGAAAAACACGCGATACATCCGACAAAGAAGCTGAGGATATCACAGCAATCTAGAAGGCCCATATAAACCACGGTTCATCAGAGACATCTACAAGACTGCCAGTCTTAGGACTCGCTTGCCATGACTTGAAGCCACGCCCGCTCGGTGATTTGTGATTATAACAGCATAACGAAAGTCTGCAATTGCTAATTATGTGGAAAATATTTTTGTTTACTCTTGTAAATGAAATTATTTTGCATGAACTTAAGATAAAACTATATATTTTAAAAAATCAATCAGTATATATTTATTGTAGTATATAAACAGGAGGAGGAGTA
>WNWK01017049.1:0-43333 GCA_009830355.1 Cherax destructor
ATAGACAGATAAAGATATAGAAAAGATATGGACAGATAGAGATATAGACAGATAGAGATATGACAGATAGAATTATAGACAGATAGAGAGCCAGCCAGAGCAGCCAAAGCCAGCCAGCCTGCCGAATACATAAGAACATAATAAAGAAGGAACACTGCAGCAGGCCTACTGGCCCATGCAAGGCACGTCCATGTCACCCCCAACTTAGACCAATGACCCACCTAGTCAGGTCACATCCTCTGAAGGAAGGAGCATGGCATCAGACCTAGTAGCACAAGCTAGTCAGGTCCAACTCACACCACCCACAGCCACTCATGTATTTATCTAACCTATTTTTACTTTCCTCTTATAAGAGGGTTAATGCGACATAACATCATTGAATTCCTGGTGTTTGCCACACTATTTGCTCTAGCTGGCACTCAATCGAATTGGTCTCCCACAAGGTACTAAGTGGTCCCAGATTTTTTAATTCCGCACAAGCCCATGTTGACACTTTCAGATCGCTTGTTCTATCTAGGCTGGAATATTGCTGTACATAACCTGCACCTTTGCGGGTGAAATGCTGACCTTGAAAATGTGCAGAGAACCTTCACCGCACGCATAAGTGCGATAAAACCACCTCAACTACTGGGAACGCTGGTTCCTAAACCTGTACTCTCTAGAACGCAGGCGGAGAGATACATTATTATATACACATGGAAAATTCTCGAGGGCTTAGTACCAAACTTGCACACAAAAATCACTCCGTACGAAAGCAAAGACTCGGCAGGCGATGTAACATCCCCCAATGAAGAGCAGGGGTGCCACTAGCACGTTGAGGGACAACACAATAAGTGTGAGGGGCCCAAGATTGTTCAACTGCCTCCCAGCATACATCAGGGGGATTACCACAAGCCCCTGGCTGTCTTCAAGCAGGCACTGGACAGGCACCTCAAGTCGGTACCTGATCAGCCGGGCTGTGGTTCGTACGTTGGACTGCGTGCGGCCAGCAGTAACAGCCTGGTTGATCAGGCTCTGGTCCAACAGGAGGCCTGGTCACAGACCGGGCCACGGGGGCGTTGACCCCTGGAATTCTCTCCAGGTAGACTCCAGGTAGACACTGAGGGTGCAGACCCATTCTCTCATGTCTAGGTGACTCAGGCCTATCACAGTAAATTTGAAGGAATGAAAAAAAACGTAGCTCTACGTTCAGTCAGCTATGCAGTGAACGTATATCTACATGTGGACAGTTTATGGGTTAAGTGGAAGTGTCTTGCAACCTATGCCTGTCTATCTGTCTCTGTCTATCTCTATCTGACTCTGTCTATCTCTGTCTCACAGGTACACAAATACAATTATACATAGTGTAAATTTCCTAGGATAACCCAAAAATCCAGACGAAGTGCTTGTAGATATAATGTGTAAACATGACTGGCAAATATGTATTTACACTTGCTCAGGAACCAGACGTGTTGGTTCAGGAGTAGATCTCTCTGAGACGGGAGAGCTAGATGCTACACGGACAGACAGAGAGCTTGACAGACAGGCAGATAGACAGAGAGCTTGACAGATAAAGAGCTTGACAGACAGAGAGCTTGACAGACAGAGAGCTTGATAGATAGAGAGCTTGACAGACAGAGAGATAGAGAGCTTGAGAGACAGAGAGCTTGAGAGACAAGAGAGCTTGAGAGACAGAGAGCTTGACAGACAGAGAGCTAGCTTGACAGACAGACAGATAGAGAGCTTGACAGACAGACAGATAGAGAGCTTGACAGACAGACAGATAGAGAGCTTGGAAGACAGACAGATAGACAGAGAGCTTAAAAGACACAGATAGACAGAGTTTGACAGACAGATATGGTTGTGTAACAGTGAAAACAGAGGGGCATGATCATCAAATGTCACCCCTT
The DNA here is from genome assembly GCA_009830355.1 of Cherax destructor. Lineage (NCBI taxonomy): Eukaryota > Metazoa > Arthropoda > Malacostraca > Decapoda > Parastacidae > Cherax > Cherax destructor. The sequence continues at coordinate 1,890 of WNWK01017049.1, forward strand.
ATCTTATCTTATCACTGCACCCTCGCCTACGCTATTCAAATGTCACCAATTATCTTATCTTATCTTATCACTGTCAGCAGTGGACTGACTTGTTTTACATCATGCTTCAAGGGAACTTATTATTCTTATTCTTATTATTATTTTCATTATTCTTATTATTATTCCTATTATTATTATTATTATTATTATTATTATTATTATTATATACTCCCACGTATCCAAAACATTGCTGGAACCTATAAATACTTCGAATATATTCCTAGACAATAGTAATGACCAAGGCAGGTGTAAATGTCCACCTGTCAGTGTGTTTGTACAATTTGAGTACAATTTCAGTACCTAATATTAGTCTTAGAACAAAGAACTACTATAAATTGTAATTATCAGCACATAAAATTAAATAAAATAATATAAAACGAGAAAAAGGTATATCGGCAACACTTCTGCAAGCGGCAGGACTCTATGTTGCTGTAAGGTAAGCATTCAGTGCCAACTTCTCGGTCTCATATATCGGTAAGTGCTGAGCCTAAAAATTTTTTTATGCTATTACACTTAGAAAATGTGCTCTTTATTTCTAAAAAACTATTTTTTTTCAAAATATTCGGGGCACTGGGGTAGTAAACGTATACATATATACGTTTGGAACGTTACGGGTTAATGTTTAATTGTGCATCACCTGCTCTGTTACCAAACATAATATAGATGGTCTTATCAGTGTTGAGTGTAAGTTTGTTGGCTGTCATCCATGTAGATATTTTTAGCAATTATGGCGTTAACAATGGTGTCGAGTGTTTCAAGATTTGGGTGGGAGATGACATAAGTTGTGTCCAGCAAAGAGTATTGGTTTCAGGTGTTGTGATACATTGGGTAGATCATTGATGTATAAGAGGAAGAGCAGGGGACCAAGGACACTTCCCTGTGGTACTCCAGTATCAAGTGGTCGTGTCGAGGAGGTTGTGGCTTTAATGGTGAAATACTGATACCTATTACACTGAGACCTGGCTAAAGCCTGATACTACAGATGTCTATGCCATCACAGGTTACACAGCCATTCACAACTGTAGGACAGATCAGCGAGGGGGTGGAATAGCTATATATTACTCAGATCAACTTGAATGTATCAATAACTCTTGCATAAGGGATGAGCATGGAGAATATATTATAGCTAAATTTAAATCAAAAGACCTGCAAAAACCCCTCACAGTGATAAACATCTACAGATTACCACAGTCAAACATTCACCACTTTAGTGAAAAACTAGGAAACCTGATAACTGATGCACGCATGAACAAAGACCATTTGCTGCTCACAGGAGATTTCAACATAAATCTCCTACATGACCAGGACCCACAAGTAACAGAATTCACAAACACTATGAGCAACTGCTTGTTACTACCAACAATATCGAAACCTACAAGAATCTCCGAGACTAGTACCTCATTACTAGACCACATCTGGACTAACACTATATCCCCTCTAAAATCAGGCATAATCATGGACAACACCACAGACCACTACCCTACATTTCTCATAACCAACCTTGGTAAATTGCCCCAAGATATTACAAAAGTTACCTTCAGACTACAGTGGTACCCCGGTTTACGATATTTTTTCATTCCAGAATGCTGTTCAAGTGCCATTACCAAACGAATTTATCTCCTTAAGAAATGTTGTAAAATAGACTAGTCCTTTTAGACCCCCAAAATTACACTTACAAAAGCATTTAAAAAAATAAACTTACATAAAAGGGTGAGTTTGGGGACCATCGTAAACCGGGGTACCACTGTACATAACGAGTCAGCTGTTAATAACTTTATAACAGCTATGATTAACATTGACTGGCATAATGAGTTAGAAACATATACAGATACTAATGAATGCATCAAGAATTTCCTTAATAAAACCCACCACCTCTATAACAAACATTGCCCTAAAAAAACTAAACAGATCACAGCTAAAAGACTTAACAATCCCTGGCTAACACCCAGCATCCTTAAATCCATTAACAAAAGGCACCAATATGAAAAACAATACAGAAGGGGTCTAATAACCAGAGAACAATCCAAACGCTACTCATCAATCCTTACCAGCCTGATAAGAAGGTCAAAAAAATTGTATTATGAGAACAGACTCCAGAACATAAAAGGTGATATGAAAAAGACCTGGCAGACACTATCTGCAATTCTAGGAAATAAAATGATATCCAAAAACAATACCATCAAATTATCAAAAACAGATGAACCCCCTACTCTCACCAACTGAGACAGCAAACAGACTTAATGTTATCTTCTCCACCATAGGAAAGAATCTAGCAAGTAAAATCCCAAGCTCGAACACCCGTCCAACAGACTACCTCACCAACACCTACCCAAATACACTATTCCTAGCTCCTACCAACCCAATTGAAGTCTCGCTCATAATCAACACCCTTAAAAACAAAGCAGGAGACATAAACAGCTTACCACCTTTTATGTACAAAAAAGCTTCACAGGTACTGTCACCAATTATAGCAACACTATTCAATAAATCCATTGAAGCCTCTACCTTCCCATCAATTCTCAAAATAGCTAGGGTCACCCTGATCCACAAAGGAGGTGATCAAACAGACTTGAATAATTATAGACCAATTTCTAATTTACCACTGCTTTCTAAAATCTTTGAAAAATTAATTCATAGACAGATCTATTCCTACCTCGTCTCACACAATGTACTCAACCCCTGTCAATTTGGATTCAGGACCAACAAGAGCACAAACGATGCTATTATACACATGTTAGAGTTAATATACACCGCACTTGAGAAGAAAGCAGTCCCACTGGGAATCTTAATTGATCTACGCAAAGCTTTTGATACAGTCGACCATGATTTACTGCTCACAAAATTAGCACACTATGGTATAAGGGGGCACCCACTCAACTACCTAAAGTCATACCTTAGCAACAGAAGCCAATACGTGTACACGAATGGAGCGAACTCTCCCACACAACAAATTACAGTCAGAGTCCCTCAAGGAAGTGTCCTGGGGCCACTCCTATTCCTCATTTACATAAATGACCTACCGAATGCATCACAACTACTCAAACTCATATTATTTGTAGATGACACAACATATGTCTTCTCTCACCCAAATCCAGTCATACTGGCCAACACTGTTAATGCCGAATTACAGAAAATATCAACATGGATGATGACAAACAAGCTTACTCTCAATACTGACAAGACCTACTTCATACAGTTTGGAAACAAAGCCACAAATGTTCCACTTAACATAACGCTCAATGGTTCACTCATCACAAGACTCACAGAGGGAAAATTACTAGGAATCCACCTTGACAGTAGCCTTAAATTCCAAACACACATTCAACATATTTCCAAGAAAATCTCAAAGACAGTAGGCATATTATCAAAGATACACTATTATGTGCCACAATCAGCTCTCCTTGCACTATATCATTCACTTATCTACCCCTATCTCACCTATGGAATCTGTGCATGGGGATCAACAACATTAATCACCTTAGACCACTCATAACCCAGCAAAAGGCTGCAGTCAGAATGATAACAAATTCTCACTCTAGACAGCATACTCCACCAATATTCAAAAGTCTAAAACTACTCACCGTAAAGAACATCCATACGTATTCTTGTGCCTATTACATACATAAAACTCTACACACTAATATAAACCCTCTGCTCAAAATTCTCCTCACCAACTTTAATAGGACCCATGACCACAACACAAGACACAGATAACTTTTTGATATACCCCGAGTCCATATCAACCTATGTAAAAATTCTATGCACATGAAGGGCCCCAGAATCTGGAATTCATTACCAGTAAATACTAAGATAACCTTGTCTGAAAATAAATTTAAGACTCTTCTCAAAAACCACCTCCTCACCCTAAACTAAATATTCATACTGTAAACTACTTTCAAAAATGCTCAATATTATTATCCCATAATACAATTTCAATTTTTACTAATATGTTAATATTATGTTACCCCTACTCACCCAAAACTAAATCCTCATACTATAAATTACTTTAAAAATGCTCAATGTTTTTTCCCTAAGATACTCTCAATTTTATATTACCATCCTCCTAAACACTTGTTACAATTTAATATTTTCATATTGTAATTATAAGATTATAATATCATCATATTGTAACTTGAAATCAAATTTATAACTAGAATAAACTCAATCAATTTCCCTAATATTATATACATAGTCTATAAGTCATTAGATTAAGCTGCCCCTAATGCCATGGCATGTCAGTGGCTCTCCTTGCACTTCACCATGGCATGTCAGTGGCTTCCTGCACTTCACCATGGCATGTCAGTGGCTCTGCACTTCACCATGGCATGTCAGTGGCTCTCCTTGCACTTCACCATGGCATGTCAGTGGCTCTCCTTGCATTTCACCATGGCATGTCAATGGCTCTCCTTGCACTTCACCATGGCATGTCAGTGGCTCTCCTTGCACTTCACCATGGCATGTCAGTGGCTCTCCTTGCACTTCACCATGGCATGTCAGTGGCTCTCCTTGCACTTCAGTTTATAATTGTAACTACCAATATCTATGTAAAAATGCAATGAAATAAAATTTACTTTACATTACTTTACTTATTAGTAAGGTAGGATTTGAAGTATGCAGGTGCATGACCTCTTATACCATAGTGGTCAAGTTTGTGGAGTAGAATGCTGTGGTTTATTGTGTCGAAAGCTTTTCTTAGGTCAATAAAAAGTCCTAATGGATATTCCTTATTTTCGAGTTCTGTGTAAAGCAGGTCTATCATTTTTACGATTGCATCAGTAGTGCTTTTATTTTTTCTGAAGCCAAATTGGCAGGGGTTGAGTATGCTTTGCATCATTATAAATGAGTACAATCTCTTGTGCACAAGTTTCTTGAAGATTTTGGATAGCAACGGTAAGTTTGATATTGGCCTATAGTTGTTAACGTCTGTGGGGTCACCACCTTTGTGTATAATACCAGTATAATCATTGTGTCACTATAGAGTAAGATCTAGTATAAGACTGCCTGAAATGCCTAGGCATACTTAGGCATATTATTGGCCTTCTTGTAATAAATAACTCATAAAATGTATTAATAACATATGTAAACCCCACTTTGTAATATTATCAGAAATAAATTTGATTTGATTTAAGGAAGGGTGTTTGATTCTAAAGAAAGTGTTTGATTCTAAAGAAGGGTGTTTGATTCTAAGGAAGGGTGTTTGATTCTAAAGAATGTGTTTGATTCTAAAGAAAGTGTTTGATTCTAAAGAAGGGTGTTTGATTCTAAAGAAGAGTGATTCTAAAGAAGAGTGATTCTAAAGAAGAGTTTTGAATCTAAAGAAGAGTGTTTGATTCTAAATACCTTGAGTATACCTGGAGAGAGTTCCAGGGGTCAACGCCCCTGCGGCCCAGTCTGTGACCAGGCCTCATGTTGGAATCAGAGCCTGGTCAACCAGGCTGTTACTGCTGGCCTCACGTAGTCCAACGTATGAACCAAAGAAGAGTGTTTGATTCTAAAGAAGAGTGTTTGAGTCTAAAGAAGAGTGTTTGATTCTAAAGAAGGGTGTTTGATTCTAAAGAAGGGTGTTTGATTCTTATGAAGGGTGTTTGATTCTAAAGAAGGGTGTTTGATTCTAAAGAAGGGTGCTTGATTCTGAAGAAGAGTGTTTGATTCTAAAGAGTGTTTGATTCTAACGAAGAGTGTTTGCAGCTGTCGTTAGCGGAAGATTGGAGGTAAAATGTAATGCAATTCTCTTGCTCCAAGAGGCTTTCGTTGTCATCTGTTCTGACGACACTGAAGCCTAAAAACTCATCACCACTGACGCTACATCCACTCTTAATGAATGAGAATTTCAAGTCACGACTTCTCCAGCTTTGAGGGTCAAAAGAACTGTGTTCCTTAAACGACTGGACAAACTCATCACAACCCAGGCTATTGAAGATATTAAGTCATCAATAGAAGACCAGAACCCTTGGGCCACGGTGGAACATTTTACCAAAATAAGTAATGCTTCCTCAATGCTAAAGGTCACCTTCGCTGATGTTACCATGGCAACCCAAGCTCTCACAGAGGGCCTGGCAATCCACTACTTCCATATCAACCCAAGTTACATTGAAGCCAAGAGATTCCGGCACATCACACAGTGATACAGCTGTTACTCTTATCTACATACCACCAAGGATTGTCCTACCACCTAAAGTCAGTACCTGACCAGCCAGGCTGTGGTTCGTACGTTGGACTGCGTGCAGCCAGCAGTAACAGCCTGGTTGATCAGGCTCTGATCCAACATGAGGCCTGGTCACAGACCAGGCCGCAGGGGCGTTGACCCCTGGAACTCTCTCCAGGTATACTCCAGGTATACCAAGGAAAAGAAGTTCTGTTCGACCTGTGGCAACGAAGGACAGGATTTCATGGATGCAACGTCCTAACAATTCCAGGAACAGCTTCTGAAAATTGACCACTGTCTGGAAAACCTTCCAGCTCCTGCCCCCAACATCTTGCTCCTGGGCACTTCAACCTAAGGCACCTAAAATGGAGGAATATTGCAAATAATGTGGTAGCAGAGATAACACCAGGAGGCAGCTCAGATGAAAACTCGCACACACACGAGCTTTTAAATCTCTGCACCAAATTCACCTTAAACCAGCAAATAATAGAGCCTACAAGATTGGAGAATACACTGGACCTCATCTTCACTAACAATGATGATCTGATACGAAATGTTATCATATCAAAAACGATATACTCAGATCACAACATAATAGAGGTCCAGACATGTATGAGGGTAGCCCCAGATCGACAAAATGTGATCAGTTGCGAGGGAGCCTTCTCCAATTTCAACTTCAATAATAAAAACATAAGGTGGGACCGAGTAAACCAAGTCCTAAATGATATAAACTGGGAAGATAGCCTAAGCATACAAATACAAATACAATTTTATTTCTTTGCTGGTGTACATGGGTTTACATTACAATCATAAATTGAGGTGCAAGGAGAGCCTCTGGCATGCCTTGGCATTAGGGGCAGCTTACTCTAATGGCTTATAGACTATGAACATAAACAAACAAACAAACAAACAAACAAATTTTATTTCATTGCAGATTGCAGATTACATAGGTATTGGTAGTTACAATGTAAATTGAGTGCAAGGAGAGCCACTGACATGCCATGGCATTAGGGGCAGCTTATTCTAGTCCTTAAAGACTATGTACTTAATATTAGAGAAATTTATTGAGTTTATTCTAGTTAAAATTATTTTCAAAATTACAATATGATGAAATTTTACTGTTTAAATTATTATATAATGATATTAGATTGTTACAGGTGTTAAGATTCTTGAATGATAATATGGAATTGAGATTATCTTAAGGAAAATAACATTGAGCATTTTGACATTAACTTATAATATGAGTAGGGTAACATAATACAGTGGACCCCGAGTTTAAACTTCACTCCTGAAGTCTGCTCAAGTGCCATTACGAGAATTTACTCCTTAGGAAAATTTCACGTAGGTTAGTCTATTTCAGACCCCAAAAATACACTTCCACAAGAACTTACAAAATTATACTTACATAATTGCACGATTTCGGGGTATTCGTAACCGAGGTCCACTGTAGTAACATATTATTAAAAACTGAGATTATCATATAGGAAAGTAATAATGAGCATTTTTCAAAGTAGTTTATAGTATGATCTTTTAGTTTTGGGTGAGTAGGTGGTTTTTGAGTTGAGTCTTAAATTGATTTTCAGACAAGATTATCTTAATATTTACTGGTAATGAATTCCAGATTCTGGGGCCCTTTATGTGCATAGAATTTTTACATAGGTTGATATGAACACGGGGTATATCAAAAAGTGATCTGTGTCTTGTGTTGTGGTCATGGGTCCTATTAAAGTTGGTGAGGAGAATTTTGAGCAGAGGGTTTATATTAGAGTGTAAAGTTTTATATATATGTACTAGGCACAAGAGTAAGTATGAATGTACTTTACGGTGAGTAGTTTGAGACTTTTGAATATTGGTGGAGTATGCTGTCTAGAGTGGGAATTTGTTATCATTCTGACTGCGGCCTTTTGTTGTGTTATGAGTGGTCTAAGGTGATTTAACGTTGTTGATCCCCATGCACAGATTGAGGTACATAATAGCGTATCTTTGATAATATGCCTACTGTCTTCGAGATTTTCTTGGAAATTTGTTGTATATGTGTTTGGAATTTAAGGCTACTGTCAAGGTAGATTCCTAGGAATTTTCCCTCTGTGAGTCTTGTGATGGGTGTACCATTGAGTGTTATGTTAAGTGAAACATTTGTGGCTTTGTTTCCAAACTGTATGAAGTAGGTCTTGTCAGTATTGAGAGTAAGCTTGTTAGTCGTCATCCATGTTGATATTTTCTGTAATTCGGCATTAACAGTGTTGGCCAGTATAACTGGATTTGGGTGAGAGAAGACATATGTTGTGTCATCTGCAAATAAAATGGGTTTGAGTAGTTGTGATGCATTCGGTAGGTCATTTATGTAAATGAGGAATAGGAGTGGCCCCAGGACACTTCCTTGAGGGACTCCGACTGTAATTTGTTTTGTGGAAGAGTTCGCTCCATTTGTGTACACGTATTGGCTTCTGATGGTGAGGTATGACTTTAGTTAGTTGAGTGGGTGCCCCCTTATACCATAGTGTGCTAATTTTGTGAGCAGTAAATCATGGTTGACTGTATCAAAAGCTTTGCGTAGATCAATGAAGATTCCCAGTGGGACTTCTTTTTTCTCAAGTGCTGTATATATTAACTCCAACATGTGCATAATAGCATCGTTTGTGCTCTTGTTTGTCCTGAATCCAAATTGACAGGGGTTGAGTACATTGTGTGAGACGAGGTAGGAATAGATTTGTCTATGAATTAATTTTTCGAAGATTTTAGAAAGCAATGGTAAATTAGAAATTGGTCTATAATTATTCAGGTCTGTTTGATCACCTCCTTTGTGGATCAGGGTGACCCTAGCTATTTTGAGAATTGATGGAAAGGTAGAGGCTTCAATTGATTTATTGAATAGTGTTGCTATAATTGGTGACAGTACCTGTGAAGCTTTTTGTACATAAAAGTTGGTAAGCTGTTTATGTCTCCTGCCTTGTTTTTAAGGGTGTTGATTATGAGCGAGACTTCAATTGGGTTGGTAGGAGCTAGGAATAGCGTATTAGGGTAGGTGTTTGTGAGGTAGTCTGTTGGACGGGTGTTTGAGCTTGGGATTTTACTCGCTAGATTCTTTCCTATGGTGGAGAAGAAAACATTAAGTCTGTTTGCTGTCTCAGTAGGTGAGAGTAGGGTTCATCTGCTCTTGATAATTTGATGGTGTTGTTTTTCGCTATCTTATTATTTCCTAGAACTGCAGATAGGGTCTTCCAGGTCTTTTTTATATCACCTTTTATGTTCTGGAGTCTGTTCTCATAATACAATTTTTTTATCTTCTTATCAGGCTGGTAAGGATTGATGAGTAGCGTTTGGATTGTTCTCTGGTTATTAGACCCCTTCTGTATTTTTTTCATATTGGTGCCTTTTGTTAATGGATTTAAGGATGCTGGGTGTTAGCCAGGGATTGTTAAGTCTCTTAGCTGTGATCTGTTTATTTTTTAGGGCAATGTTTGTTATAGAGGTGGTGGGTTTTGTTAAGGAAATTCTTGATGCATTCATTAGTATCTGTATATGTTTCTATCTCATTATGCCAGTCAATGTTAATCATAGCTGTTATAAAGTTATTTACAGCTGACTCATTATGTAGTCTGAAGGTAACTTTTGTAATATCTAGGGGCAATTTACCAAGATTAGTTATGAGAAAGGTCGGATAGTGGTCTGTGGTGCTGTCTGTGATTATGCCTGATTTTAGAGGGGCTATAGTATTAGTCCAGATGTGGTCTAGTAATGAAGTACTAGTCTCGGAGATTCTTGTAGGTTTTGATATTGTTGGAGCAGCATAATAATATTGGAGTACAGTGGACCCCCGAGTTTCGTAAACCCCGGAAATCGTACTTTTATGTAAGTATAATATTGTAAGTGCTTGTGGAAAAGTATTTTTGGGGGTCTGAAATAGACTAACCTACGTGAAATTTTTCCTTAAGGGAGTAAATTCGTTCGGTAATGGCACTTGAGCAGACTTCAGGAGTGAAGTTTTTACGAAACTCGGGGGTCCACTGTAATTGAGTGAGTTTGTATTGGTAGATCATTCAAATTATGATATGATGATAGTACATTGTTCATTACAAAATGATGATAGACATTGTAACAAGTGTTTAGTAGGATGGAACATAATAGTAAAAATTACATTTTTTTTTTTTTTCAACAAGTCGGCCGTCTCCCACCAAGGCAGGGTGACCCAAAAAGAAAGAAAATCCCCAAAAAAGAAAATACTTTCATCATCATTCAACACTTTCACCACACTCATACATAATCACTGTCTTTGCAGAGGCGCTCAGATACGACAGCTGAGAATAGTCCTTCCCAGCTGTCACTATCCCAGACCCCTCCTTTAAAGTGCAGGCATTGTACTTCCCATTTCCAGGACTCAAGTCCAACTAAATCAATTAACTGGTTTCCCTGAATCCCTTCACAAAATGTTACCCTGCTCACACTCCAACAGCTTGTCAGGTCCCAAAAACCATTCATCTCCATTCACTCCTATCTAACACGCTCACACATGCTTGCTGGAAGTCCAAGCCCCTCGCCCACAAAACCTCCTTTACCCCCTCCCTCCAACCTTTTCTAGGACGACCCCTACCCCGCCTTCCTTTCCCTACAGATTTATACGCTCTTCAAGTCATTCTACTTTGATCCATTCTCTCTAAATGACCAAACCACCTCAACAACCCCTCTTCAGCCCTCTGACAAATACTTTTAGTAACTCCACACCTTCTCTTAATTTCCACATTCCGAATTTTCTGCATAATATTTACACCACAAATTGCCCTTAGACAGGACATCTCCACTGCCTCCGGCCTCCTCCTCGCTGCAGCATTTGCAACCCATGCTTCACACCCATATAAGTGTGTTGGTACCACTATACTTTCGTACATTCCCTTCTTTGCCTCCATGGATAACGTTTTTTGTCTCCACAGATACCTCAACGCACCACTCACCTTTTTTCCTTCATCAATTCTATGGTTAACCTCATCCTTCATAAACCCATCCGCTGACACGTCAACTCCCAAATATCTGAAAACATTTAATTCTTCCATAATCCCTCTCTCCAATGTGATATCCAATTTTTCTTTATTTAAATTGTTTGATACCCTCATCACCTTACTCTTTCTATGTTCACTTTCAACTTTCTACCTTTACACACCCTCCCAAACTCGTCCACTAACCTTTGCAACTTTTCTTTAGAATCTCCCATAAGCACAGTATCATCAGCAAAAAGTAACTGTGTCAACTCCCATTTTGCATTTAATTCCCCATAATTTAATCCCACCCCTCTTCCCAACACCCTAGCATTTACTTCTTTTACAACCCCATCTATAAATATATTAAACAACCATGGTGACATTACACATCCCTGTCTAAGACCTACTTTTACCGGGAAGTAATCTCCCTCTCTCCTACACACCCTAACCTGAGCCTCACTATCCTCATAAAAACTCTTTACAGCCTTCAGTAACTTACTACCTATTCCATACACTTGCAACATTTGCCACATTGCTCCCCTATCCACTCTATCATATGCCTTTTCTAAATCCATAAATGCAATGAAAACTTCTCTACCTTTATCTAAATACTGTTCACATATATGCTTCAGTGTAAACACTTGATCTACACATCTACCCACTCTAAAGCCTCCTTGCTCATCTGCAATCCTACTCTCTGTCTTACCTCTAATTCTTTCAATAATAACCCTGCCATACACTTTACCTGGTATACTCAGTAAACTTATTCCCCTATAATTTTTACACTTTTATCCTCCTTCCCTTTATATAAAGGAACTATACATGCTCTCTGCCAATCCCTAGGTACCTTCCCCTCTTTCATACATTTATTAAACAAAAATACCAACCACTCCAGCACTATATCCTCCCCTGCTTTTAACATTTCTGTTATGATCCCGTCAGTTCCAGCTGCTTTACCTTCTTTCGTTCTACGTAATGTCTCACGCACCTCCCCCACACTCACATCCTGCTCTTCTTCACTCCTAAACGATGTTGTACCTCCCTGGCCAGTACATGAAATTACCACCTCCCTTTTTTCATCGACATTTAAAAGTTCCTCAAAATATTCCCGCCATCTACCCAATACCTCCCAATACCACTGGTGGATTTTGTCATTATTCTCACGTTTAAGTTTTCTTACTCTGTATAGTAGGTTCTGACGTTTTTTTGTGAGACACTCATTTACATAAAGATCTTTTTTTGCACTAATTGATGAACTTATTAGATCGTTTTTCCTGTCTTTCGTGTGAAATCTAAGCATAACACTCTGTTTTCTACCTTTGTTGCCAAGTAATCGTGATTCTGTTATCTCTGATGCTGGCACTATTACATTTAAGTGGTCTTTTATGGTCTGAAGAGTAGTATATTTGCAGTTGGTATGGTTTATGCCACTTGGAAAGAGTGCACTGCTAATTATTACCAAGTTAGATAACTTATCTTGCTCAGTTTTATCTTCTTGGTTAGAAAAATATTCGTTCAGCTGGGTATCCATGTTGGTCTTCCAGTCCTTGACAGCATCTTCAACCTTCGTGTTTAGGGATGTTATTTGCTCTGTATGGCTGGCTATGACTGATTGGAGGGTCTTTCCAAAATCAGCCATTCCAGCTGATGTAAACTTCTGTTCAAAGCTAAGGATCTTGCTTTCAAGGTGGGCTAACTTAGTTTCATGTTTAGATAGTGTTGAACGAAGATTCATGTTTTCCTCAGTTAGGGTGGTGATGTATGACTTAAGAGTGACAGGATCATTTGTTATACCTGAGATCGTTTCAGATGGATCAAATCCTATGAATGCAGTGTGGTTTGCGGGAGATTCAGTCATGATTGGTGTTGTTGCTGTCCCGTCGTCTTGGGTGGTGGTTGAGTAGGGTGAGGGAGAGGGAGAGTCAGCCATTGTTTTTGTTGACGTGTCGCCTGGGGTGGTGGTGGGGGAATGGATGATGCACCGGCGTCCTTCTGGGTAGTCAAGTGAAATAGTCGAGTTCTTGGTGATTTCTTGCTGTTCTTTTTGTTGTTTCTTCGTTATTAGGTCTCATAGTAGTACAGGGGTTGTTGTAGATAAGACAGAGAAGCTATAGTTGCTCAGAGCTTGGTGAAGGTATTCGTCTGGCAGCGGGCTGTGTTTTGGGTTTGAATGGCACTCTCCACTTGGATCGACAATTTTTCGAGTTGATGGTCTTAATGTTGATATTCTTGAGTCATTCTGGGTTCTACGTGCATTAGTGCAGTAGTACTGCAATTAGGCCATCATAGAAGCGTTGGTGGGCTCTGTCTGGAGAAAAAAATAACAGAGCTTGGGTACCACTGCCGCTGCGGCTGTCACCAAAACACAAATCATCACGGATCCTAACCTATGTCTAGAACAAATTAACTCTGTGGCACTTGAGGTTTGCTCAAGGTAAATTCCCTTAAGGAAAAGGAGGAGAAGATGTAAACTAGAAAGAGAGAGGCGCTCCCTATACAGGCGAAGGCAAAGAATAACAGAGTGGCTACAAGAGGCCAATATATCTGAAATACGTAAGGAGGCACTGGTCAGAGAAATGAACAGAATCATGAATTTAAAACTATAGGAATCTTGAAGGAATCAAAAAATGTGGGAGAACTGAAAGCCATAAATGAAAGTTGAAGTACCCTTAAGTATTTCTTTTCTTATACCAAAACAAAGTCGAGACAACATCCAGTATTGGCCCCTACTAAAACGAGATGGGTCCTACACAGATGACAGCAAGGAAATGAGTGAGTTAATAAAGTCCCAGTATGACTCAGTTTTTAGCGACTGAAAGTTGAAGACCTAAATGAATTTTTTATGAGAGTGCCACAGAACCTGGTAGACGCAAGCCTATCTGACATTACCCTGACGCCACATGACTTCGAAAAGGCGATAAATGATATGCCCATGCACTCTGCTCCAGGCCCCGACTCATGGAACTCCATGTTCATCAAGAATGCAAGAAGCCCCTATCACGTGCTTTTAACATCCTATGGAGAGGGAGTATGGACACTGGGGTCGTCCCGCAGTTACTAAAAACAACAGACATAGCCCCACTCCACAAAGGCGGCAGTAAAGCAATAGCAAAGAACTACAGACCAATAGTGCTAATGTCCCATATCATAAAAATCTTTGAAAGGGTTCTAAGAAGCAAGATCGCCACTTATCTAGATAACCATCAATTACACAACCCAGGGCAGCATGGGTTTAGAGCAGGTCGCTCCTGTCTGTCCCAACTACTGGACCACTACGACAAGGTGCTGGATGCTCTAGAAGACAAACAGAATGCAGATGTTATATACACAGACTTTGCAAAAGCCTTTGATAAGTGTGACCATGGTGTGATAGCACACAAAATGCGTGATAAAGGAATAAAAGGAAAAGTTGGTAGATGGATCTATAATTTCCTAACAAGTAGAACACAAAGAGTGGTAGTCAACAGAGTAAAGTCTGAGGCGGCTACGGTGAAAAGCTCTGTTCCACAAGGTACAGTACTCGCTCCCATCCTGTTCCTCATCCTCATATCGGACATAGACAGGGATATCAGCCACAGTGCCGTGTCTTCCTTTGCAGATGACACCCGAATCTGCATGACAGGGTCCACTATTGAAGACACTGCAAGACTCCAAGCAGACATCAAGCAAATCTTTAAATGGGCTGCAGAAAACAATATGAAGTTCAATGATGAGAAATTTCAATTAATCCGATATGGAAAACGTGAGGAAATTAAAATCTCATCGGAGTATAAAACAAATTCAACCACACAATAGAGCGAAAAACTAATGTCAAAGACCTGGGAGTGATCATGACAGAGGATCTCACCTTCAAGGACCATAACACTGTAGCAATTGCATCTGCCAGAAAAATGACAGGATGGATAATGAGAACCTTCAAAACCAGGGATGCCAAGCCCATGTTGACACGTTTCAGGTCGCTTGTTCTATCTAGGCTGGAATATTGCTGCACACTAACTGCACCTTTCAAGGCAGTTGAAATTGCTGACCTAGAAAATGTACAGAGAACCTTCACGGCACACATAACTGCAATAAACCACCTCAATTACTGGGAACGCTGAAGTTCCTAAACCTGTACTCCTGGAATGCAGGCGGAAGATACATTATTATATACACTTGGAAAATCCTAGAGGGATTAGTACCAAACTTGCACACGAGTGTCACTCCCTACGAAAGTAAAAGACTTGCAAAACTGTAAGTTTTTTTTTACCCTTTATTTCAGTTTGTGTATTATTATCTTTGTGTTGATCTTATCAATTATTCCTTGAACAAATTCACTCTTAATATTCATATGTAAAGTAAAGTAATATTCATTATACTCATTTTCATTAGTTTTCTTAAGTGAACTAAGAGTTAAAGTGTTCATTCTCCTTGTGCCCAGTGCAATATTGATTTTTAATTGATGCAGTAAATTGTCTATGCAATACCATACATCGATTACTCCAGTAGTGATTACTTGTTCTTGTTATTTTGCATACAGTTTTGTGCACTTTATTCCATTTTACTCAGTGTTATCCTGAAAAGTACTAATAATTCAATGCTAGTTGTCAGCATCATAGTTAATTCTTCAGCCAGCAATGCATATTAAATTCTAGTGTCATTTTCTCTTAAGAAAATTTGTTTTCTAGTATTTTTCCAGTTACACACAATTTATTGCTTGTAATTCCACTTTGCATTGATTTATTATTTCTCATCTAGTAATTTTGTGTTGAATTCCAGTAGAGAGAGATAATCTTTGCAGTTAATCCATACAGTAGTCAGTATTGCCTTTTTATTGCAATTTGTAAAGTAATTCCTTAAATTTTACAGTAAAAATTCAGTGAGTGAGTTTTACCTTCTTATGCAGTGTACATTAGTTGATTTAACCCCTTTTCTGCATCTAATTCATTGACTTCTTAATTCCCATTTTAACTAATTGTGTACTGTGAATATTTTACCATTCTCATTTTTACCTGAATTAGTCCTTGTGCAATTTTCTTTGCAAGTATGTCTCACTTACCTCAAAGTGGTGTAGCAAATAATGGCATTCAGACCCCTAATGTTCCAAATGCCCTTGCTGAAATTCATGATAGTTCCTTAAAGAATGCTAGACCTTCCCAGCCACAGAGTCAATATAGTTTCCTTCGTGATCCTGATAGTTCCTTACCGACTGAAAGACAGTATCTAGCTCTTGAACAATGTGTTTGTTCTCACAGCTTGTATCAGAGAGTTATAACAGTTTTGCGGAATGTGAAGTTCAAAGTCAGTCCTGATAGCTTTGTGCATTATGTATTAACGTAGCCGAGCGGTCAGGTCACTAGTAAAACTGTCACTCCTGTCTGGAATCCAGTCATAATTGCACACAGGATAGTGTACTATCCCTGTGATGGCTCTTGTTCAAGTGGTAGTTCCTTTCCAGGGGACGCCTTGTTGAGTAAAGACTGTTTGAAATGAGTTATGCCATCTCTTGTTGTCAAATGCCGCCTGCAGAAAGACGTTTCTGTGGCTAGTGTTTACTAGAGTGTCTGTTGTGTTGTGTTCCAGATAGTGTTATTATCCCAGTTGACAGTAAGTCCTTTGCAGAGTAAAGTGTCGTGTGTCGAGTAATTATTACCTGCAGTAAGAGATAGTGAGAGCCGTTCTCCTTTGCTCATACCTTGTGTTATTGAGCTATCTATTTCACCCGGGGAGAGTCCTTCCACTCCACCGTGCCGTTCATTCCTCCAGTAGGAAAGTGTTCCCAGTTCTTAGTGAATATAGAAAACTCAGTTTAAGAGATTATTTGCATTTGCTAGCCGAGTCCTTACTAAGGCTGAACGCAATTATACAGTTATGCAAATCCAATGTAGTTGCTGATGCTTTGTCGCGTCATGTCAGTGTAGTAACTGCCGATCCTCCATTTAGTACTGAGGATGTAAAGACTGCTCAAAGAACAGACCCCTTGTGGTCTGGTGTGGTTCGATTCCTGCTCCAGGAAGATCTTATTCTCTCTGTGAAGCCACCAGCACCCGTTAGTGACTTTGTCATGAACCAAGAATTACTGTATCGCACTACCGAGCTGGGTAATCCTAGTAGAAGAGTATACCAGTTAGTAATTCCACAGTCACTAGTGAAAGTAGCCTTGCAGCTAGTTCACGATGTACCAGATGTTGCACATCCTGGTATGGATCGTTCTGTGAAACAAGCCAGATTGAAATATTTTGGCCTCGTATGGCAACTGATATTACCGAGTAAGTTGAGAAATGTAGTGTCTGTATGAAACATAAAGGTAATGTCACGGGTCCTAATCCAATCCAGATCTTTCCTACTACTAGTGAGCCATGGGACAGATAATGGAGGTGAATTTTGTAATGAGCTCCTAGAAAACTTGTGTACACTATACAAGATTACAAAATCAATCATTGTTCCGCACCATCCTGCCAGTAATGGGTTAGCAGAAAGAACTAATAAGAAAGTCCTTGCGTCTTAAGAGCTACCATCAATCCCAATAGTGTAACCTGGGATGAAGTCATTCCTGATGTTCAATGTGCCATAAATTCTGCCTTTAACGCTTCAATAGGTGATACCCCTCATTATGCACTGTACGGTGTCGATAAGCGTTTGCCTTATGAGCTGTTATATTCCAATCCGAAACCGACTTACAATCCAGATGATTTCGTAGCAGTTCGTACCAGTCAAGCTCAAAGTGTTTTCAGACGAATTCGTGAAACACTTCATAAGTCAACAGCAGAATTTACTAGAGTAACTAATACTAGAGCGAAACCGACTAAAGTTCAAGTAGGGTCCAGAGTCATGCTGTTCAACTTTAACAAAACGTCAGCAATGCCAAAACTCGATCAAAAGTTCGTTTGTCCATATCGAGTAGTTGAACATATCAAGGGCAATAAGTATAAAGTTAGAGAAATTAGTACGGGTCAGTTTAAAGAATCGCATTTAGATCATATGAAGTTAGTATGCGATGATGATGACGAAGTCCCTGTCACCCCTAATAATCAGAGAAGTGAGACAGAATCTGATAATTCTCCTGTTGCTGTACCCTCTACCTCTAATGATCAGTCAGATCAACCTGAATGTCGTTATTCCCTACGTACACGCCAAGTGTTGAGAAGTCCTCAAGTATCATTTGTTGATATCAGTGTAGACCCTCCTCAATCAGAAGTTGAGTTACCTATTGTAACAGAGTTTGATCCACCCAGAGATGATAATTATACAGCCTATATCAATCTCACCCTAGTAGAGTTGGGGTTAAATGTAAATAACCTGTATAGATAAATATGTAGTAAGCGTTTAACTGTGTGTTATAATATCTAATTAGTATTACTCAATTTTTTTTTTTGTGTTCACGTTCTCTCCGAGTTCTGAGAATTAACAGTATAGATTTGAGTGCACCAGATCTACCTTGTCTGTTAATCACTACCTTCTTGTAAATATATTTCCTCAGAATTTGTAGATCACATGAAGACAGTTCGATCGAACAAATTATTTTTTTTTTATCTCTTTTATCATGATATTCTTGAATGAGCTCATTTAATTAATTCCCAAGTATCAAGATACATCATATAGTAATGTAGATTGTTCAGTCACGATAACATCCATGTGAAGTATAATGTTCAACTGTTGTGTACTTTGACATTGTATAGAATCAGCTGAGAGTTGTTGCCTGTTGTCCTTAGTTTGTATAGTTGTATGTCGAGACGCCATACGTAGTATGCCCGAGCTGTACGGTTCGTTCGTACTTCTAACGGCTGCACCACGGCTGTTCACGTGATTTCCAACCTCTGCCCATGTGATCTGGCATTAGCCAATGATAGGCCTGCCTTTTGAATGCCTCAGTGCCGGGCGGCCTAGTAGCCTCAGTTACCATCCAGACTCAGTGCAGGACAGGCGGACACAGGCATAGGCTCTCAGCTCCCATATATCCAACGCCTCATTAAACGCTACCAAAACCCAAGCTCATCGTCTGTTAATATTACCAAATCTATGAAAAGAACCCCACAACACAACTCCAGATAAACCACCACCACTCCACCTAAATGCCTAAACTGCAAGAATGAGCACCACGCCCTAGCTGCCAAATGCCCAACTAGTAGAGACATTCTCAAGAAACAACTGGAACAAAAAAAAAAAACTACTGCAAAATCTCCAACATATGCTTCAGTTACAAAACTACAAGCAGACACCACCAAAATACTCAAGGCCACTCAAATTTCGTCTTCCACCAGCAGTACATTACCGCCAATACCTGGCGATGATTCCACAAAAATGCACTGCTGTATGATGTACACCCATATGCACAATATAGCTATACCTGGATTCTTCAACACCACCATCAACAAACACTTCAGGCTAAGCGACATGCCCAGTTTTAATTCCTGGAATCTCCACCTTCTACAGACATTATCAAGACTACCTCAAATATTGTCAGGGTTTCTACACCAAAAAGCTCCTCTCAAACAGTTCCACCATCACCATCATCTACATGTGTCAAGACTCCTCAAAATTCCACCAATGAGCGGCCACCATCGACTTCATCCACCACCATTGAAATGGACCAATCAACTGCCAACCCTCAGAAACCAGCTAGCACCATGATAGACTCGCCTACTGATTCCAAGTCAGAAGAAGATGATAGTGACGACTCTAGTACACCAACATGGTGTACTAGAGTCTGCCCGTCAAATGCTGACACCATGACCTGCACTGAACTCTACAAAGGCCTTGGTGCAGGAACTGTCAAGTTTGCCTGTGAACAACCTTATCACTACACACTCACCCAAGCTCTGGAATTCCTCAAGCCTCTACAATTCACCTTTGGAGACAAGACAAAACTTTACCACCTCTCTAGGAGCAGCTTCAAGAAATTTGATAATGGCTCTTCTATAAACCTGCCACCTTAATCACATCAAATAACACCACCAGTATGTTGCCCTCTGATGTTCCCATCTGCCTGCCCTGTCCTGAGACCTAACCTGCTGCCATCTTGTCAAGACTGAAGACCTCCAACTCCACAAGACCATTGCAACAGAACCTCCTCCTCCTGATTTCTCCAGTCTATCCTAGCTCCTGGATTAAGCCCTGGCACTTTCTCTATGACTGTGGACACTCCTCTCCAACACTATTCTTCACCTGTCCTGTCTTTCCAGCTCACCCCACATGGGGTCTTACCTAAACTCTCTTGATCCTGATCTTAAAGGGGAGTGTTTGAGTCTAAAGGGGTAGTGTTTGATTCTAAAGGGTAGGAAGGGTTAGCCACCCAGCATAACCCAAGAAAGTCAATGCATAATCGAGGACTGTCTGTCTTATTTCCATTGTGGTCCTTTAATCTTGTCCCCCAGAATGCTACCCACACTGGTCCACTAACATCCAGGTAAAGAGGGACAGCAAGTGAAAGGAAACATGCCCAATGTTTCCACCCATGCCAGGGATTGAACCTGGACACTCAGTGTGTAAGGCGAGTCCATTACCAACCAAGCCATGGGGCATACCCACTATGTGGCAGGGATATGACTCTTTTCGTACATTTAAAAAAAAGACTCCTACTCAGTACCCTATGTCTTGTCTCAAATAGTCTGTAAAGCCAGGTCACCATCTGGAAAAGACCCAGGCCGGGACAGCACAAGCGAACCTACTACTACTATTACTAGTCTGTAAGCATTAGGATTACTCTGCCGGAAATGCACCACGGGCTAGTGGCTTTATTTTGTGCTTAACAATACTTTATTACATGTAAACTACATTTTGCATACTTCAGAAAGAAATAACAATGTTATGTTTCTTTAATGTTCTTCGTTCATTGTAGCATTAGAAAGGGAGGAGAATGATTTTTTATTGTTTTAGCTAACATACATGTAAATATAAACTCAATTTACCTTATTCCTAGTATATCTCTGTAGTATAATAATAAGATATTATTTCCTTTATAGTATAATAATAAGGTATTAGAAGGACCTCAGTGGAAATAAGTCACTTTGTCTGACTTTTTTGGGCCATCCTAAGTAATCTACACATATGCTACTATGTATGATAATGTATGTAACTGTATTTATATGTACCTATACCTGAATAACCTTACTTATTGTCTCTTCCAGGAAGAATACTTGGATGTACTCAGTGAGGATGCCGACATGCAGCACCTGCTCCTTCAGATGATGTACATGCTGAATGTAAATCTGGCAAAGCGTTACGAGGGTACACGTGCAGTGTACACTGGTCCAATCGGTGAAGTCACTTTTCTCACTGTAAGTTCAACCTCACGAGAAAAGGAAACTGAATTTTTTTTTTAAGTAACACATCGGCCATTTCCCACCAAGGCAGGGTGACCCGAAAAAGAAGAAACACTTTCATCATCACTCACTCCATCTGAAATTGACTACACAAGTAAGATGAAGAATAACACTCACTATCACTCGGTCAGTAGCTGCCTTGCCAGAAATGACATTATATGTAAAATGACCCCTCTTGAAATGTACATTCTTGATTACATAGTACATTCTCAAATGTACATTCAAAAATGTACCATGTACAGTAATCAAGATGGTCATTTTACATTCTTGATTACATAGCACATTCTTAAATGTACATTCTTAAATGTACTATGTAAAGCAATAAAGAGGGTCATTCTACATTCTTGGTAACATAGTACATTCAGAAATGTACTATGTTCGGTAATAGGAGGGTCATATTACATGTGACAAGGCAGCGACTGACTGAGTGACAGTGAGTGTTATTCTTCATCTTATTTGTGTAGTCAATTGCAGACAGAGTGAATGATGATGAAAGTGTTTCTTCTTTTTCAGGTCACCCTGCCTCGGGGGGAAGCAGCTGATGTCTTAATACACAAAAATAGTTTCCTTTCCTCATCAGGTCTATGATTTTGGTCTGTAGTATATTGGCTCAAATTTTTTTTTTTATTTATTTGTGTTGTATACAAACAGTAATTTACATGTAATAAAGTAGAGCCTCTCCTCACTTAACGACGGAGTTCCGTACCTAAGACCTCGTTGGTAAACGAATTCATCGCTAAGTGAAGAGCATACTATAATGGTAGTGAGTTTGTCAGTCATCTTTGATATTGTTTTAATGTCACCTTTGCACCATTTATAACATTTCTGGTATATATATTTTTAAATGTTTATATAGCAGTGTACTGAATATTGTAATAAACAGAATAGAGGAAATCAGCTCTAATATACATTACTTAGGTATGAATACTGGTCAGAGAGCCCGTCATAAGTCCTAGTCGTCAGCAAACGAGTATGTCGCTAAGTGAGGAGAGGCTGTATTGTTAAGTGCAAAGAAAGCTACTACCATGGATGAGCATGCTAGTGGCTTTCTTTGTGCAGCTGTATGGTGTATGAGTGTGGGGAGTTGTATGAGTTTCTCAACAAGTCAAGGACCCCAATGGAAATAAGTCACTTTGACATTTTTGGGTTATCCTATGTAATTACACTGTGTGATAATAGTACTCATGTGGACCTGTGCCTAAATAAATTTACTGTCTCTGGATCAGTATTAGGCCTAGTGAGAGATTAAGATAAGATAATATAAGATTTTCTTCGGTTTTAACATAGAGTTAGCACAGGATACAAGAAAGTCAGTGCGTCATCGAGACTGTCTGTCTTATTTCCATTGGGTCTCAATCTTGTCCCAGGATGTGACCCAACAGTCGTAACACCCGGTACCTATTTGCTGCTAGGTGAACATGACACAGGTGTAAGCAAACACGTCAAAATGTTTCACCAGCGAATCGAACCGGGCCCTCCAGTGAGCGAGCTTTAGCCACCAGCTACTTTATCAATAAATCAATGTTGGATACATTGGTACTGTTAAAGGAAAAACAGTTGTGTCAGCAATAGGCGTATATGATTTTATTAACACATTGGGATTCCACCAAGGCAGGGTGGCCGAAACTTTCATCATCATTCATCCATTACTGTCTTGCCAGAGGTGCTTACCTACAGTTATAAAACTGCAACATTAACACCCCTCCTTCAGGTGCAGACACTGTACTTCCCATCTCCAGGACTCAAGTCCGGCCTGCCAGTTACCCTGAATCCTTTCATAAATGTTACTTGCTCACCTCCAACAGACGTCAAGTATTAAAACCATTTGTCTCATTCACTCCTATCAAATTTGCTCACAATGCTTGCTGGAAGTCCAAGCCCCTCTCACAAAAACCTCCTTTACCTCCTCCAACCTTTCCTAGGCCTACCCTACCCCGCTTCCCTCCACTAAGATTTATCATCTCGGTCATTCTGTCTCGTTCCATTCTCTACATGTCGAACCACTTCAACAACCTCCTCAGCTCTCTGGATAATAGTTTTGGTAATTCCGCACCTCCTCTAATTTCAACTCGCATTCTCTGCATTATATTCCACACAATTGACCTCAGACAGGCATCTCCACTGCCTCCAGCCTTCTCCTCATTGCAACATTCATCATCCATGCTTACACCATATAAGAGTGTTGGTATAACTATTTTCTTATCAGTCCTCTTTACTTCCATGGACAAAGTTCTTTGTCTCCACAGACTCAAATGCTCCACTCACCATTTTCCCTCATCAATTTTATGATTCACCTCATCCTTCATAGACATCTGCTGACATGTCACTCCAAATATCTGAATACATTCACCTCCTCCATACTCTCCTCCAATCTATATTCAATCTTGTCAGTAATCTTTTGTTATCCTCATCACCTTACTCTTTCCTATATTCACTTTCAATTTTCTTCTTTTACACACCCTGCCAAATTCATCCACCAACCTCTGCAACTTCACTTCAGAATCTCCCAAAAGCACAGTGTCATCAGCAAAAAGCAACTGTGACAACTCCCACTTTGTATTTGATTCTTTATCTTTTAACCCCACACCTCTTGCCAAGATCCTCGCATTCACTTCTCTTACAACCCCATCTATAAATATATTGAACAACCACGGTGACATCACATATCCTTGTCTAAGGCCCACTTTTACTGGGAAATAGTCCCCCTCCCTCCTACACACTCTAACCTGAGCCTCACTATCCTCATAAAAACTCTTCACTGCTTTCAGTAACCTACCTCCTATTCCATACACCTGCAACATCTGCCACATTGCCCCCCTATCCACCCTATCATACGCCTTTTCCAAATCCATAAATGCCACAAAAACCTCTTTACCCTTATCCAAATACTGTTCACCTATATGTTTCACTGTAAACACTTGGTCTACACACCCCCTACCTTTCCTAAAGCCCCCTTGTTCATCTGCTATCCTGTTTTCTGTCTTACTCTTAATTCTTTCAATAATAACTCTACCATACACTTTACCAGGTACACTCAACAGACTTATTCCCCTATAATTTTTGCACTCTCTTTTGTCCCCTTTGCCTTTATACAAAGGAACAATACATGCTCTCTGCCAATCCCTAGGTACCTTACCCTCTTCCATACATTTATTAAATAATAGCACCAACCACTCCAAAACTATATCCCCACCTGCTTTTAACATTTCTATCTTTATCCCATCAATCCCAGCTGCCTTACCCCTTTCATTCTACCCACTGCCTCACAAACTTCCCCACACTCACAACTGGCTCTTCCACACTCCTACAAGATGTTATTCCTCCTTGCCCTATACACGAAATAACAGCTTCCCTGTCTTCATCAATATTTAACAACTCCTCAAAATATAGAAAAATAAACATAAATACAGTATGATGCTATCTTTTATTGACTACATTTTGCCCACACAGTGGGCAAAACATAGTCAGTAAAGGATCGCATACAGTAATTCTTTCACCCACCATTGCATTACTCTTCAACAAATCACCAGAAACCAACACTTTCTTGGTATCATTCAAAATAGCAAGGATTATACTCATACACAAAGGTGGTGGCCTAACAGATGTAAACAATTATAGGCCAATATCAAACTTGCCTTCACTTTCCAAAATCTTCAAGAAGCTCAGACACAAAGGTTATACTGTACTCCTTCATTATGTCACAAAGCATTCTCAACCTCTGTCTGTTTGGCTTCAGGAGAAACAACAGCACAAATGACACAATAATAAAAATGCTAGACCTACTTTACATAGCACTTGAAAAAAAACTATTACCAGCTTGGACTCTTTATCAACCTTAAGAAAGCTTTTGATGCAGTAGACCACAGCATCCTACTCCTCAAGCTTGATCATTGCAGTATAAGAGGCCATGCACTTGCATATATCAAGTCCTACCTTACTAATAGAAAGCAATACGTCTCTGTCAAGGATGCAACCTCCTCAACAAGACCTCTGGATACTGGTGTACCTCAGGGAAGCGTTCTTGGTCCCCTCCTTTTCCTTTTATACATCAATAACCTTCCAAGCGTATCTCAATGACTTACGCCTATTCTCTTTGCTTGATGACACGACTTTTGTCATTTCTCACCCAAATCTAGCCTAAGTAAGTTTATTCAGGTAAACATTCACAAATACAGTTACATAGATTATCATACATAGCAGCATATGTGTAGAGAACCTAGGATAGCCCAAAAAAGTCAGATAAAGTGACTTATTTCCATTGGGGTACTATTCTTAATGAAGAGCTTGCAAAAATAGCAACCTGGTTGACCGTCAATATAGACAAAACCTTTTACATTATGTTTGGGAGTAGAGCAAGTGAGGACCAACTAAACATTATGCTTAACAACATCCTTATTGCTAAACATAATGAGGGAAAAATTCCTGGGTCTGCGCCTTGACAGCAACCTGAAATTCAACATCCATATCCAGCACATAACAAAAAAGTATCTAAAACAGTTGACATCCTCTCAAAGATATGTTACTATGTACTGTACCACAAACAGCACTACTTACACTATACAGTGGTCCCTCGGTTTTCGTGCATCTCCAAACTCGAACATTTATGTAAGTGTATTTTCGTAAGTGCTGTTGCAAGTGTATTTTTGGGGGTCTGAAATAGACTAACCTACGTGACATTATTTCTTAAGGAAGTAAATTGTTCGGTAATGGCACTTGAGTAGCATTCTGGAACGAATTTTCGGCAAAAACCGAGGGACCACTGTACTATTCACTGATGTACCCCTATCTCAACTATGCTATTTGTGCCTGGGGATCCATAGTGACAAATCACCTAAAGCCAATAATAAACCAACAAAAAGCTGCAGTGTGAATGATCACACAGTCAACTGCTAGACAACACCCCCCTCCACTTTTCAAAGACCTAAACCTACTCACTATACAAAACATTCACTCGTACTACTGTGCAACCTACATTTACAGAATAATCAATTCCAGTATAAATCCCTACCTGAAGTGCTTTCTTGACAGTTGCAATAGGACCCATGGACACAATACTAGACACAAAAATCTCTATGACATTCTCCGTGTCAGGCTAAATCTTACTCAGTATACATAAAAGGACCCAAAACCTGGAACTCTCTGCCAGAAATCTCCAGAACCACTGGCTCAGCTAGCATTTTTAAAACTACAGTTAAAAAACACCTTATCTCCTTAACGTATCCCAGCCCATATGCCCAAGAGCATATGGATACCTGGAGTATACCTGGAGAGAGTTCCAGGGCTCAATGCCCCCACGGCCTGGTCTGTGACCAGGCCTCATGGTGGATCAGGGCCTGATCGACCAGGCTATTACTGTTGGCCGCATGCAAACCGACGTATGAACCACAGCCCGGCTGGTCAGATACTGACTTTAGGTGCTTGTCCAGTGCCTGCTTGAAGACAGCCAGGGGTCTATTGGTAATCCTCCCTTAGAATATTAAATTTTCTTGTATTCATTGTAACTCACCTAATGACTATACAGTAGATCCTCTGGTCACGACCATAATTCATTAGAAAACTCTGGTTGCGACCCGATTTGGTCATGTCCCGTACCTAATTTCACTATTGGATTACATGTAAATATGATTAATCCGTTCCAGACCCCTACGAACTGTGTGTAACTATTATTTTATTTTTTAAAGATTTTTAAGCACAAAAATAGTTAATTATACCATAGAATGCACAGTGTAATAATAAACTAAATGTAAAAACCTTGAATAACGCTGAGAAAACCTTGAACGACAGAGAAAACTAACATTGCACGAGTCCTAAGAGTTTTAAGGGGCATATAATGACTGAGAAGTGAACTCCGTTATTTATCGTCCGATTTCTTTCATTTTTAGTGTATGTTAAGAAGCATCTTTCCATCATACATTGCCCAAGTTTCAATAAAACAGCCCAACAAACAACTGAGAAAAAATATTTATCAAAAATCATATTTGGCAAGTCCTAGCCAGGTACTGGCACTGCGAGAAGCTGTTTCGGCACTACCTGCTGATAAAACATTCGCTAATCTGAATTTATCACAGTCATAATTACAGGAAGTGGGTAAAATTGGTGTGTGTGAAAAAAACTAACACAGAACATGAAAATTGGCTGTGTTTGTTTGGCACCCGATTATGTGTTCATGACAGATGCAAAAATTTGGTGAATTTTTTGGTCGTGAACCGATTTGTTTGTGTTCGGAAGCATTCATGACCAGATGTTCCACTGTGTATGTACAATTATTGCACTGTTATTGCCTTATTAATCTTAAGTTAGTCTTAAGTTTGGCCGAAGTGATTTATACATAGTACATATACAGTGGACCCCCGCCTAACGAACACCCCGGAAAATAGTCTGAAATAGACTAACCTACGTGACATTATTTCTTAAGGAAGTAAATTTGTTCGGTAATGGCACTTGAGCAGGCCTCTGGAATGAATTTTGTTCGTTAGGCGGGGGTCCACTGTAAAGGGGCTTTTGGCATGTTTACCTGGAGAGAGTTCCAGGGGGTCAACGCTCCTGCGGCCCGGTCTGTGACCAGGCCTCATGTTGGATCAGGGCCTGATCAACCAGGCTGTTACTGCTGGCTGCACGTAGCCCAACGTACGAACCACAGCCTGGCTGGTCAGGTACCGACTTTAGGTGCCTCGTCCAGTGCCTGCTTGAAAACAGTTAGGGGTTTATTGGTAATCCCATGTACACCCAATTGTTATACTCCTTTGTACAAACATGTATCATGCAAAAATAAAAATTCTTCTTCTTCTTCTTCTTCTTCTTATTATTATTATTATAGTATATGTATACAGGATGGGTCTGGGATAGTGATAGTTTGGAGGGAATTCTAAACTGTCGTATCTGAGTTCCTCTTCAAAGACAGTGATTATGTATGAGTGAGGTGAAAGTGTTGAATGATGATGAAAATATTTTCTTTTTGGGGATTTTCTTTCTTTTTTGGTCATCCTGCCTCGGTGGGAGACGGCCGACTTGTTGAAAAAAAAAATGTATACAGATATTGTATATGTAATTAATATGTATTTTGCTTCTATCTTTTCAGACCTTTACTAAAAAGATTGACCGGCAGTTGAGCAAAATGAGCATTTTTGTGACACACGGAGAGACATGAAGATGCCCTGGACGTGAAGACATGAAGATACTTGTACAGTGACATGTTATGTACTTGTAGTGACATGTTATTTACTTGTACTCACTAGTCATAATACAGTGGCAGCCACTTCCTGCCAGTGTGATAGCTCACTTTATGCACCAGGCGCTGTGTTAGTTACGTTGCATCTTAGCATAACTCACAAAATCGTAATGACACAATTGCAAGCAAACTTCAGTACAGGTGGGGATTGAACTCATGGCGAGTGATTTGTAAAACTCTAGGCCAGCGTGTAAGCCACTGGGCCAGCTGGCTACAATAAGATTAACAATAATAACAATAACAAGTTTATTTTAGCATGATACATGTTTGTACAAAGGAGTATAACAATTTGGTGAACATGTCCAAAGCCCCTTTATATGCAGAGCATTTCAGGCAAACTTAAGATTAATAAGACAATAACAGTGCTGTAATTTTACATATGGTTATTTGGTGAGTTACAATGAATATAAGAAAATTTAATATTCAGCTAATTCACGCTATATGGCTTTAGTAAGATTCATCCAACTAGGTATATTTATACACCATAGGAAGGATAGCATGGGTCCCACTGTGACCACAACTGTAAATTTTTACAGATGAATATCTCATCAGCGTGGCTGTGATGAACTCTAGCTCAAGTCCCCTCGAAGCTGTCAACATGACACGCTGGCCTGGAGTTTTACGACTCGCTGCAAGTTCAAGCCTCACCCGTACTGTGGTTTATCCTAGTATGTGAATTTGCACCATTTAAGACAAATTTAGGTCTCAAAATGATTGGATATTCTCTTAAAAAAAGAAAAAATTTATTTCTGAAAGTTGTTCATAAAACAATATCGTGTGTATGCACATTTAAGGATACAGAGATATTTTCTTATTTACATTTTGAACAAATATAAATGATTCTGTATAACACAGATTATATTTTGATACCTTTAAAAGTGATTCAGCATTAATATTTTTTTTAATGTATCTACAAGAGTTTAATAAACAGTTTGTAAAGCAACAGTGGTATTAGACTTGACCTAACTGATACAGTACACAAATAACCCACACGTAGGAGAGAGAAAAGCTTATGACGATGTTTCGGTCCCACTTTGGACCATTCACAAGTTGCATTGATAGAATAGAGTGAATGTGCCAGTGTATATACAGTGGACCCCCGAGTAACGATAATAATTCATTCCAGAAGCCTGCTCAAGTGCCATTACCGAACGAATTTTCTCCTTTAAGGAATAATGTCAAGTAGGTTAGTCCATTTCAGACCCCCAAAAATACACTTACAAAAGCACTTACAATATTAAACAGTGGTCCCCGGTGTTCGTCCTGCTCTAAACACGCTCTTTTATGTAAGTGTATTTTTTTAAATGCTTTTGTAAGTGTATTTGTGGGGGTCTAAAAGGACTAAGTCTACTTTACATTATTCCTTATGGGAATAAATTCGTTTGGTAATGGCACTTGAACAGCATTCTGGAACGAAAAAATCACAAAAACCGGGGGTCCACTGTACTTACATACTTGTACAATTTCTGAGGTGCTCATAACTCGGGGGTCCACTGTACAGTGGTACCCCGGATTTCGTCAATAATTCGTTCCAGAAGGCTGTTCGAGTGCTGTTACCGAACGAATTTGTTCCCATAAGGACAAATGTAAATTAGATTAGTCCATTTCAGACCCCCAAAAATACACTTACAAAAGCACTTACAAAAATACACTTACATAATTGTTCAAGTTGGGAGCTGTACAAAATCTGGGGTACCAATGTACAGGCAAGAGTGACAGTAACGGGAGTTTAGTTTAATATCTTTATTATGCATCCCATACCCATCTTGTGGGCGGTAGTCAAAAGATTACAGAGGTACATAATTGGTCCAGGGACTGGACTCCAAAGTTTTGATAGCTGAACAAATTACATCGGTAATGAACTAGATCTGGTCACAATTATGACCATTACAAAGGTAATGAGCTCCAGGTAGAGCTGGTCACACTCATGACAAGTTACAAAAGTAATGAACTAGATCTGGTCACAATCATGACAAGTTACAAAGGTAATGAGCTCCAGGTAGAGCTGGTCACAATCATGACAGTTACAAAGGTAATGAATTATAAACATGTCCAGAGAAAGAGGAAAAAAAGAGTGGTAATGTTGGTAGTGGTAGTAGTAGTAGAAAGTAGGGGAAAGACAGGAGGCCTAACTGATGCTGTGTAACACTGACTGTGGATACCTAGTCTGGGTAGGTCACGTGCTCCTTGTCTAGTTGACAGGATATAAGATTTGGGATTTTTAACCTGCAGGGTTAGCCATCCAGGAAGACCCAAGAAAGTCAATGCATCATCGAGGACTGTCTGTCTTTTTTCAATTGTGGTCCTTCGGTCTTGTCCCCCAGGATGCCACCCACACCAGTCAACTAACACCCAGGTACTGTACCTACTTAAATCTAGGTGACCAAGGACAGCAGGTGTAAAGTAACATGCCCAACATTTCCACCCATACCGGGGATCAACCCATGGACACTCAGTGTGTGAGGCGAGAGCGTTGTCAACCAAGCCACAAGACACTTAGAAATATCTCTCACTATACAGCATTAGAAGTCTCATGGCTCAAGTGGTAGAGCACTGGACCTGTTAATCTTAGACCACAGGTCGAGTCTCCTGTCTATTTTTGCGTTTATTTCCATACTGAGTTAATTACTACTACTAGTAGTAATATTACTAGTACTACTACTAGTACTAGTACTACAACTAGTAGTATTACTAGTAACACTACTAGTAGCAGTAGTACCACTAGTAGTACTAGTAATATTAGTACTTCTAGCAGTACTAGTAGTATTACTACTACTAGCAGTACTATTACTGCTTGTGCTATTACTAGTACTACTACTACTAGTAGTACTAGTACTACTACTACTACTACTGGTATTATTAGTACTATTAGTAGTAGTACTAGTAATAGTGCTACTAGCAGTAGTACTAGTAATAGTAGTACTGCTAGTAGTAGTACTAGTACTACTATTACTAGTACTACTGCTAGTAGCACTATTACTAGTACTACTACTAATAGTACTAATAATACCAGTAGTAGTAGTAGTACTATTACTAGTACTACTATTACTAGTAGTACTATAGTAGTACTATTACTAGTACTACTACTAGCAGTGCTACTATTACTTTACTAGTAGCACTATTACTAGTAGTACTACTACTAGTAGTAGTACTAGTAATAGCACTAGTAGTACTGCTAGTAGTAGTAATACAACTAGTAGTAATACTACTAGTACTGCTAGAAGTACTAGTAATGTTATTATTACTAGTACTACTACTACTAGTGGTACTACTGCTACTAGTAGTGTTACTAGTTGTAGTACTAGTACTACTATTTCTACTACGCAAAGAGACTGTCATTTATTTCCAGGCTTGTCCTGGCCACCCAAAATCTCTCATAAATCTCAAATCATCCGACTAATCCTACAATTTCCCCACCACCTTCAAATACAAAACGATAAATAAACCATTGAGAAATAAAAATCCACTCCAATAAAGATCATAAATTCACGATAAAAGGGATTAAAAAAATAAAATAGGCCGGCGGGTCCATTGTGGAGTTGCCAGTCAATGTTTTTCCCGCTGTTTGAGCCGGTGGTGTCTTCCTTATTTTGGTGTATTTTGGTGGGTTTTGACCTGGAAATTTACACTGTGAGGTAATTAGGTGGTTTTTAATGATTTGTGGTGTTAGTGGCAGGTTTTTGAGGGCCGGGTAGGGGGTTAAATAGGGTAAATGTAGGTTTTTATGCTAGGGGTTTTCTTGCGAGACGCTGAGAGAGCTGGGATCTTTGATCCGAGGAACTGGAGCTGGTCTTTATTACCTCCGATTCCTCGAGATATATATATATATATATATATATATTGCCCCTACGGGTTTTGAGCCGTCCCAATAAATGTAATAATAAGGTTGAAAAAGAATATATTAAATTCTCACCAATTAAAAAAAAATCGACTCCAATGGAAATAAAAAAAAAACTTTATTTGGCTTTATTGAATTATTCTGGAACCAGTAATATATTTCTTTATTTGTCTATAACATATTTGGCTGCATAACCCTTGTGGTTTAGCGCTTTTTGGATTATACTAATAATAATAATAATAATAATATAATATAATATCTTTATTTACTACAAGTACATGTACAAGGTATACAGTTCTAGCTGACATCAGTGACATACTGCTACATAGAAAGCCCCTTGTTATGCTGAACATTTCCCGCAAATTAGGTCAGTGTCCCAGGATGCGACTCACACCAGTCGACTAACACCCAGGTACCCATTTTACTGATGGGGAACATAGACAACAGGAGTAAAGAAACACGCCCAATGTTTCTACCCTGGCTGGGAATCGAACCCAGGCTCTCGCCGTGTGAAGCGAGAGCTTTAGCCACCAGGCCACCATATTTGATCTCAAAACATTTTTAAAAAAATAAAAAGTCGACTCCAATGGAAATAAAAATTCGACTTTATTGAATTATTCTCTAATAATAATATTAATAATACATGTTTTTCGACAAAGTTGTCGGGCAGAAGATTAATGGGCTCGGGACTTGGAAGTGAAGCTAGAAATTGTCGCGCCCTCTCGCCGACCGCCGCCGAGATGCATCTCTACAACCTGACGCTGCAGCGAGCGTCTGGCATCACGCATGCTGTCCACGGCAACTTCTCGGGCACGCGCTCCCAGGAGTTGGTGGTGTCCCGGGGGCGCTCGCTTGAACTGCTCAGGCCTGACCCTAATACTGGCAAGGTGAGAAAGGCATTCTTAATATTTTTTAGTTCACTATTAGAAATATACAGGTGCTCCTCGATTTGACGATGGTTCGACTTACGGTGGTTTGACATAGGATGGTTCGACTTACGATGATTCGACTTGCGAGGGTTCGACTTGCGATGGTTCGACTTGCGATGGTTCGACTTGCGATGGCTCGACTTGCGATGGCTCGACTTGCGATGGCTCGACTTGCGATGGCTCGACTTACGATGGCTCGACTTACAATGGCTCGACTTGCGATGGCTCGACTTACGATGGCTCGACTTACGATGGTTCGACTATTGATGGCTTGACTTACTATATTTCAACTTTACGATGGTGCAGCATCAATTACTTTGGAGGTGAAACTTAAGATAATTACCCAGCATGAAGGCAACAAGTCCCAAACTTTGTCATATAGGGGGGTAAGGGAATCTGGGTAATAATAATGTTTAGTTACATAACGCTCAATGGTTCACCCATCTCAAGACTCATAGAGGGAAAATTCCTAGGAATCCACCTTGACAGTAGTCTTAAATTCCAAACACACATACAACAAATTTCCAAGAAAATCTCAAAGACTGTAGGTATATTATCAAAGATACGCTATTATGTGCCACAACCAGCTCTCATTGCACTATATCATTCACTTATCTACCCTTATCTCACCTATGGAATCTGTGCATGGGGATCAACAACATTAAATCACCTTAGACCACTCATAACCCAGCAAAAGGCTGCAGTCAGGATGATAACAAATTCCCACTCTAGACAGCATACTCCACCTATATTCAAAACTTTAAAACTACTCACCGTAAAAAACATTCATACCTATTCATGTGCCTACTACATACATAAAACTCTTCATGCTAATGTCAACCCTCCGCTCAAAATTCTCCTCAACAACTTTAATAGGTCCCACGACCACAACACAAGACACAGATCACTATTTGACATACCCCGAGTCCATACTAACCAATGTAAAAATTCTATGCACATAAAGGGCCCCAGAATCTAGAATTCATTACCAGTAAATATTAAGTTAACCTTGTCTGAAAATCAATTCAAGACTCTTCTCAAAAATCACCTACTCACCCTATACTAAATACTCATACTGTAACAACTTTCAAACCCAATGTTATTTTACTTAAGATAATCTCAGTTTTATATTGTCATCCTCCTTAACACTTGTTGCAATTTCATATCATTATATTGTCATTTTAATAGTATAGTATAATCATATTGTAATTTGAAATTAAATATATAACTAGAATAAACTCAATCAATATCTCTAGTATTATGTACATAGTGAATAAGTCTTTAGACTAAGCTGCCCCTAATGCCATGGCATGCCAGTGGCTCTCCTTGCATTACAGTTTTATAATTGTAACTACCAATACCTATGTATACTTGTAACTTGCAACGAAATAAAAATATTATTATTATTATTATTATTATTTATTTATTAACTTATGCTGTGACAGTAGTTATTTATTTAGCATATCATATTCATATTTGACATAATATTTTCAATTTACGATGGGTTCATCGCAACGTAATCCCATCATAAGTCTAGGAGAACCTGTAACTAGTTGGTTGGATCTTATTGTAGCCAGCTGGCCCAGTGGCCTTGAGTTTTATGATTCACTCGCCATGGGTTTAACCCCCACCCATTTCATGGTTTGTTTCCTTAGTAAACTACTTAGCCTGCTGGATGCTCAAGCCCCTTCCACATAAAACCTTCACTTCCTTTTCCTTCTCCTCCTGGGATGACTCCACTACACTTTTACTCCACCCAAAATTTGTACTTTTTTTTTTTTTTATCCTATTCTGCTCTATCCATACGTCAGTTTGCGTGCAGCCAGCAGTAGCAGCCTGGTTGATCAGGCCCTGATCCACCATGAGGCCTGGTCTCAGACCAGGCTGTGGGGGCATTGACCCCCAAAACCCTCTCCAGGTATACTCCAGGTATATATCCTTTCTAAATGTCCAAACCACCTCAACACCCCCATCCCCTCCATGCTTTGAATAACACCTTACGTAACCCCCACACCATCTTACAGTTTGTATGCTCCAGTTTTTTTATTAGCACATACGTAATAATAACATAATCTTTATTTCTACAAGTACATGTGCAAGGTATACAGACCATAGTTGACATCAGTGTCATACTACTATATAGAAAGCCCTTTGTTATGCAGAGCATTTCCCACAAATCAGGTCAATTTTGTCCCCAGGATGGGACCCACACCAGTCGACTGACACCCAGGTACCTAATTTACTGCTAGGTGAACATGGACAGCAGGTGTCTTAAGGAAACTGTGGGAAGTACAATGCCTGCATTCTAAAAGAGGGGTTTGAGATGTTTTTTCTATAGAGTGACTTCTAAACTGTCGTATCTTAGGTTAGGTAAGTATTTCTTGACGCTGGTCTTAGTCATATGATGACCCACAGCTGGAGCTTTTGGTCATCTGACCGAGGCCTTCCACTGGCTCACCTTTCCACCCCTTTAAAAATTATGGTTATAATTATAATAATTTTTTTCCCCATATCTGTGAGCCTCTGGCAGGACAGTATTAGTGTGAACGATGGTGAAAGTGTTTCTTTTTGGGTCACCCTCCCTCGGTGGGAGACGACCAGCATCTAATGATCTAGCCTCGTCTTTCTAAAAATGAAAAAGTTTTATGAGTTTAGTTAAAACTTTAGTAGTATCTCTGTCAAGTTTTACAGTATTTAGTGCAGCGGTACCTCGAGTTACGAGCAGCTCCCAACTCGAACAATTATGTAAGTGTATTTTTGTAAGTTCTTTTGTAAGTGTATTTTTTTGGGTCTGAAATGGATTAATCTAATTTTCATTATTCCTTATGGGAACAAATTTGTTCGGTATCGGCACTCGAACAGCCTTCTGGAATGAATTAAGTTCGTAAGTTGAGGTACCACTGTATTTCTTATCAATGTTTTTTTCTTCATAAAATTCTTCCATGATATTATTAATTTTATAGACTCAACAATGAGAAACTTTTAGTCTTGTTGACAAAATAAGCATTGATATTGCATTAATTATTTTGTTTTTTGCAGGTTCACACCATCCTGACGACGGATATATTTGGAGTGATCCGCTCGTTGATGTCCTTCAGGTTAACTGGTGGAAATAAAGGTAGGATTTGATGAAGATAATACAGTGAGTCCTTGACTTACGAACACATTGAGAATCTTCTGTATTGTGTATAATACAGCCTCTCCTCATTTAACGACAGAGCTCCTTTCCTAAGACCTCGTTGGTAAATGAATTTGTTGCTAAGTGAGGAGCATACTATAATGGTAGTGGGTTTGTGTCAACCATCTTTGATATTGTTTTAATGTCACCTTTGCACCATTTATAACATTTCTGGTATATTTTTAAATGTTTATACAGTAGTGTATTCTACGTATA
The DNA here is from genome assembly GCA_009830355.1 of Cherax destructor. Lineage (NCBI taxonomy): Eukaryota > Metazoa > Arthropoda > Malacostraca > Decapoda > Parastacidae > Cherax > Cherax destructor. Next base: position 38,737 of record WNWK01017049.1, read on the forward strand.
TTGAAATAAACAGAATAGAGGAAATCAGCTCTAATATACATTATTTAGTATGCATACTGGTCAGAGAGCCCGTCGAGTATGTCGCTAAGTGAGGAGAGGCTGTATTCATAATACAGGAAGTCTTCAACTTACAAACACATTGAGGACCTCCTGAACTTGAACTTGTTTGACCAGAGCTTTGGTAAGATGGGGAAGGAAGAAGGATAGGTAAGGATGGAAATATAGGAAAAAAGGGGGGGAGGTTGGTGAGGATGGAGGATAAAAAAGGTAAGTGGCCCAACCACTTTGGTGCATTATATATACAGTGGTACCTCGAGTTACGATGGTCCCCAAAATCGCCCTTTTATGTAAGTTTATTTTTTTAAATGCTTTTGTAGGTATATTTTTGGGGTGTAAAAGGACTAGTCTATTTTACATTATTCCTTATGGGGATAAATTCGTTTGGTAATGGCACTTGAACAGCATTCTCAAACGAAAAAATATCGTAACTCGAGGTACCACTGTATGTGTATGTGTACATGTATATCAAGTTAATATATCAGATAGGGCATAACATTTACCCAACAGTGTCACACAGGTATAACAAAGTTATAATTGCATGACTCTGTATCGGTAAAGGCTATACTAAGTGCAATTTTTTTTTTTCAATAATTGCTGAACTTAAATTCAAGGACGATAGCAGGGCGAGTGATGGTTATAAGAACTGCTATCCAGCGATACTGGCCGGCTCGCTTTGCAAAGGTGGTGTCCAACATTTGTATAATTGGCACTGTTACATAATTAAATGTAATGACTGAGAAGTAAAAACAGAAATCACCAGAACTTGGGTTAGAAGTGATATCAGTAGACATAAAAAGGTTGTGGTGTTAGCTATCCATCTGGAGCTTCTGGAAGGTCACTCAGGATCTTGGATCTTCTGGAAAGTCACTCAGGATCTTTGATCTTCTGGAAGGTCACTCAGGATCTTGGATCTTCTGGAAGGTCACTCAGGATCTTGGATCTTTGAAAATCATCTTTATGTATAAATCTTCTCTGTGAGGAGCTGCATTAATAACGTAGTCGGTGGTATTGGCAAAATATGTAGGATGTTCTCTGTCTGGGAGATACAAGTCTTGCATGGAATATAGTTGTCTCTTCTTCAACTGATCAAGTTGAACATTCATTGCAACTATGTCTTGTTGAACGTGTAGATCAGCCATTCGAATTCTATCTATTTTCCTGGTGCCTGTAATAAAACGGAGTGCTTTGTTCTGTACTCGTTGTAGTTGAAGCATGTTGGTTTTAGTAGTTAATGACAAAGGCACACATGGATATTCAAGTAAGGGTCTTATCATCATCTTATACAGGTGCTTTTTCACGTGAGATGGAGCTGAATTAAACCTGAATAGAGTGGAAAGTTGAGCTTTGGCTAAATTTATCTTTTTGGTGACATGGGAAGAGGAGTGAAGTTACCTGTCTATCTCATAACCCAGTATCTTGTTAGGATTATGAATGGCTATAGGTATATCTCTGATGGAGATACCCCCTTTATCTTCAATAATAATAATAATAATAATAATACTTTATTTAGACATGGTACAATGATAAATAGTTGGGTAGACATGATACATAGGTATTAATGAGATGTACATGCCAAAAGCCCCTAATATGCTGTGCATTGTGGGCATTCTTAGGACTATTTGTTTGTAGATTACATGGTAAAAAATTATGGTTGATAATTTATAAAATAAGTATAATTGTGTATCTAAGTTATAAAGTTTGAATATAAGATGAACATATCAATTAATTGTAGCAATGCAACTAATTGAGTGAGATAACAATTTAAAACAATTAATTGCATTGCAGTTACAGTATACATGGTCATTATAATGTAAATGTTATAGAAACAGTTAGCTTAGTATGTATTATTCATAACAGGTTTTTACATTTAAGTGATTAATCAGGTTTTTACATTTAAGTGATTATTCTACTTTGTTGGGAATGTTTGATATTGAGCATTTAGGTTTGGGTGAGAAGGTGGTTTTTTAGCATCGTTTTGAATTGGGGTACAGGCAGGGTTTCTTTGGCAATGACAGGTAATGAATTCCAAATTTTCATGCCTTTTATATGCATTGAGTTTTTACATAGTGTTAGATGGACACGGGGAACATCGAGGAGTGATCTGTGTCTAGTGTTATGGTCATGTGTCCTGTTAAAATTGGTAAGGAGAAGTTTGAGTGGTGGGTTAATATTTGAATAGAGTGTTCTATGTATGTAATAGGCACAGTAAAAAGTATGAATGTCTTGTATGGTGAGTAAGTTTAGGTTTTTGAATATTGGTGGAGTATGTTGTCTGGAGTGTGAATGTGTTATCATTCTAACTGCTGCCTTTTGTTGTGTTATTAGTGGTCTGAGATGAGTTATTGATGTTGAGCCCCATGCGCAGATTCCATAGGTGAGGTAGGGGTAAATGAGTGAGTGATATAGGGTAAGGAGAGCTGATTGTGGAACATAGTACCGTATCTGAGGTATCTCAGGTATGACAAATGATCCTGTCACTCTTAAGACATACATCACTACCCTAACTGAGGAAAACATGAATCTTTGTACAACACTATCTAAGCATGAAACTAAGTTAGCCCACCTTGAAAGCAAGATCCTTAGCTTTGAACAGAAGTTTACATCAGCTGGAATGGCTGATTTTGGAAAGACCCTCCAGCCAGCCATACAGAACAAATAACATCCCTAAACACGAAGGTTGAAGATGCTGTCAAGGACTGGAAGACCAACATGGATACCCAGCTGACTGACTATTTTTCTAACCAAGAAGATAAAACTGAGCAAGATAAGTTATCCAACGCGGTAATAATTAGCAGTGCACTCTTTCCAAATGGCATAAACCATACCAAGTGCAAAGATGCTGCTCTTCAGACCATAAAAGACCACTTAAATGTAGTAGTACCAGCATCAGAGATAACAGAATCACGATTACTTGGCACACATGGTAGAAAAAAAAGAGTGTTATGCTTAGATTTCACACGATAGATAGTAAAACCGATTTGATTAAAACATCAATTAGTGCAAAAAAAGATCTTTATGTAAATGAGTGTCTCACAAAAAAACGTCAGAACCTCCTATACGGAGTAAGAAAGCTTAAACGTGAGAATAATGACAAAATCCACCAGTGCTTCACACGGGAAATGAAGATCCTAGTTAAGAAAACAAATGTAGGCCGTGCTTACTATATCACAAATGAAAACGAACTGTCCAAATTCCTTCGAGATGCTAACCTTACAGAGACTGATCAACTTCAATGACCTAATCCTTAGTCAGCGTTAGTGCAACAGTTGTACTAGTAACTGCAACCTCACAATCTTATATTTCTCACAAAACTGATTGTATATTAATGTAATTAACTTCAAAATTGTATATTAATGTAATTAACTTCATATTTGTTCTAATAACTGCTACCTCACTATATTAAATTTCCCACTAAATATGATTGTATAACCTATTTTTTACTATATATATTTCTTTTTCCTTATCTGTAACCATTTACTTTTATTTTTTTATTTTTAATACATATTTATCATTACCATTTCCCAACCCTAACTATTTACATTATTAGTAATTACTTTTTACTTGAAATTTAATTATAACCTTTTCACATTTTTTTTTTTTATTTTTATAATCAAACAACACCTCATTGGATGTGACTTAGTTTATATTTTTCTTATGCAAATAAATAATGCAATTATTTACTCAAATTTTAAATACCATAAAAATTTTAGTCACTTTATTTTTTTAATTGTATTCTTTTTTAAAAAACTACCTCATTGTTATTTTACTTTTTATTTCCTTTTTAAACAACTACCCGATAAGGAATCATTTTCTTTATATTATAAATACCTTTTTCCATTGCCCAAATTTAGTCACTTTAATTAAATTTATCAAAACTACTTTTTAAAATTAGTCAAAACTGTTTTTTCTATTAGATCAATAGCCCTTTCATTCATTGCCCCCTTTTTTGCCTTTTATAAACAAAAGTTTCAACCAGTGCAATATTGAATAAAAAAATTTTTTTTTCCATATCAATTTAATCTAGTCATTGAAGTTATTCTAACCATCCATTAGACAGTTAAATTAGTATTCATTTAAAATTATTTAAACCTATATCCGGAAAATTTGAAACACTTGCAAAATTGTATTAATCCATTGCAAAAGACTTTAATCTAATACCATATCATTAAGTTTAGCATAATCCATTGTTCTCAATCTATTTTAAAAATCACACAAACCATGATTACAGGTAGATCCTGATATCAACCTATTATTAAATGACCAAAGACTCCAACAGCAACTGTAACTTTTCACAGCAGATCAAGCAAAAAATTTCTCGACCCAAAAATAACTTAACTATCTTCAATTACAATGTTAATCTTTTAGCAAAATTTATACTCACAGCACTCTCCAATCCCTACAACCAATATGTCAATCATCACACTCACTGAGACCTGCCTAAAGCCTGATACTACAGGTGTCTATGCCATCCCAGGTTACACACCATTCCAACTGTAGGAGAGCCCGCGAGGGGGTGGAACAGCAATATATTACAGTG
>WNWK01017050.1:0-25000 GCA_009830355.1 Cherax destructor
TTTTGAATAGTTTTACTTGCAGTGTTAGACTGATTATATAAAAATTGGCAATTGTCCAGCAAGGATCTAAAAAACACGTGAGCAAACACTAGGACAAACAAAACCTTTCGGTTCGGGGAAATAATGGACCCTGGTTTTCGTTGAAAATTCTTTCCAGAATGCTGTTTAGTGATTACCAACGAATTTGTTTAGGACAAAAAATTAATTAGTTATTTCAGACCCCAAAAATACCCACAAAAAGCACAGAAAATGCACTTACATAATTGTCCAGTATGGAGGTGAACGAAAACTGAGGTCCATGTATATTCACTTTTTAATTTGTACATTTGCTTAGTAATAAAAAGAAAATGTTTTATATAATTTTACCTGTATGCGGATTAAGAATATATATATGATATATATATATATAATATATATATATATATATATATATATATATATATATATATATATATATATATATTATATATATATATATATATATATATATGTATATATATATATATATATATATATATATATATATATATATATATATATATATATATATATATATATATATATATATATTAATATATTTTATCAAACAACCACTATGAAAAAATGAAGAATTCCAACGCTTTGTGACTACCCTTATTAAGGAACTATAAAGGAAACATAACAAGGAGGCTTAATAAGGAAGACTACACCTCACAGTCACTCCACAACAAAGACAACACCTAGTGGTAACACTCACACTCTGTGAAGGGAAATAAGAAAACCTGAAACTTTCCCAAGAATTAAGATTATCCAATTTATCATTAAATTTTGCCAAATTTATTAATTATAAATGAACCAAATTTTATATAAACCAAAAAAATATTATTATTTTTTCAAACTTTTAATAAAACATGATTTATTATTATTCCTCTCAACCATGGACTTGTTATACAACCTTTCACATTTTCAAACATTTGGTTAAAGTTCTCACATGAATAAATAGAGCAAAAGTTTAACTTAGTTCAAGACTTTTACCAGTTTGACCAAATAAACTTTATGCATATTTTAAGGGAATTTATAGACACATCCGTCAGCATTTTGGGGGAATTTTTATCAAAAGTCTTTTACTATCAAGATTTTTAAATACAACTTTGATATTAAAATTTTAAAAAAAAGAGGCATATAAAAGTTTTCATGGTAAGGGAACCAAATATTTTTTTAATAAAGATGGTTTTGTCCTTTTTGATTTAGATTTTCTAGCTATTTTAAAAGATTTATCAATTTATAAAATGCAGAAATACTTTTAAACGGCACAAACATGCCCAAAGCCAGAAAGATGCATATTATAATTGAAAAAATCCTAAACGAAATTAAGTGGCAATTATCAAAAACGGTCATATTCCGCTATGAACATTGAGAAAGCTCCTAAAAATTCCCACAATAAATGTCACATTAGTTGCATTTGTGTCCTTTTACTTAACAGTAGGGTTATTAAGCAGGACCTTGGGTAGTTTTAATTTAGGTTATAAAACATGAGGAGAGGGGTTGGATTTGAGGGGACTCGCACTTGAGTTGGTGGAATCATCAGAGCTTGTTTCTTGGGTGGAGTTGGAAATTGGTTGGGCAATTATTCTGTTAGTGGAGTGGATTGTAAAGGACCTCTTGTGGGCCAACAGGCCTGCTGCAGTGTTCCTCCTTTCTTATGTTCTTATGTATGGGTGGCCCGGGCCTGGTGGCTAGAGCTCCTTCACACAGGCCCGGGTTCGATTCCCGGCGGTGAAACATTTCGACGTGTTTCCACCTGTTGTCATGTTCACCTAGCAGCAAATAGGACCTGGGGTGTTAGTCGACTGGTGGGGTTGCATCCTGGGGACAAGATTGAGGGCCCCAATGGAAATAAGACAGACAGTCCTCGATGGACACTGACTTTCTTGGGTTATCTTGGTGCTAACCCTCCAGGGTTAAAAATCCGGGAAAAACTTACCTTACAGAAGTCACCCGAATTTTATCCTCCCAGGACAACGTGTCCCTTTTAAAATTTTTTGAAAACGGTACCATATATACGGAGACTTCTAAAAAGTTATGTAAAGGAAACGGGGCTCATTAAAATAAAAAAGGCAAAAACATTTTGGATAACAGGAAAGGGCCCGGGCCCCAGTTATTTTTCCACATAATTCTGAGGAAAACTCTGGTTCAACCTTCAAAAATGCGGAAAAATATAGGCCCTAATTCCTCGGTGTTACCATTTTAAAACAGTTATGCATTCATATAGAGCCAATTTTAAACTGTGTCTATTGACTCAACTAAAATGCATCCAAAATTTTAACAGCCCATCACTGATGTTGTATAATGACTGCCATCATGCTTAATAATTGTTGATTCTTTTCTTCAAGTCAAGAGGAACAAGGGGAAAATGACTCTTATTTTCCCGCCAGTTTACTGGGTATTACAAGTTCTAATATGGTTGAAAATCGCGATTGCAACACGAATATATATATATATATATATATATATATATATATATATATATATATATAATATATATATATATATATATATATACTGTATATATATATATATATATATACATGTATATATATATATATATATATATATATATATATATATATATATATATATATATATATATATATATATATATATATGATCAAGACAACCACTATGAAAAAAAAGAGGAATTTCAAAATGCTGAAAGGTTGTATCAAGCAAAATCCATGGTTAGAGGAATATAATAGAATCATGTTTTTCAAGCAGTTTTGAAAATAATATGAATATTTCTTTTGGTTATTTTAAATTGGATTCATTTATAATTAATAAAAGGCAAGGGAAATTTTGATAAATTGGGCTAATCTTAATTCTTGGGAAGAGTTTCAGGGCCTTTCTTATGTTCCTCTTCACCCGAGTCGTGAGATGTTACGCTACTGTGAGGGGGTTGTCTTTTTTAGTGTGATGTGACGGATGTAGTCTTGCCCTTATAAAACTCCCTTTTTATGTTTCCTTTTATAGTTCCTTGATAATGTGAGTAGTCGGCCTTGGAATTCTCCCATTTTTCTGTAGTTTCTTGCATATTTTGATATCACCTGTTTACTGGGTCTTTTATATATATATATATATATATATATATATATATATATATATATATATATATATTATATATTCCCAAACGGAGGTAATAATGGGTGTTTCTTTTCACCGGGTGTCTATTTACCATCAGTAAAATGGGGACCTAGGAGTTAGTCGACTGGTGTGGGTCGCATCCTGGGACAACTTCTAATTCGCGGGGAAAAACTCTGCATAACAAGGGGGTTTCTATATAAGTAAAGTCATTGATGTCAATTGGCTATACCTTTTACCTGTACCAAAAAAATTTTATAAAATCCTGTACATAAAGAGGAAAAATCATCAAATTTAAAAAGTATATAACAAATCAAAATTAGGTCATTTGTGCCACCCTCCATGTAGGTTCCAACATAGGCCGAATTTGCTGGTGGCCTCGGGGGTCTGGTTTTGTTAGGTTGGGGGAAGGTGCGTGGCCCTAAAGGGGCTCCGGGCTCCAGATTTCATTTTAAAAGGTTCCATGGTAAAGATGATTGAATACCTTTCTGATGCACTGAACTTCGTGGAAACCAAAACATTAATTATTCATTTGGTAGGGAGAAATAGTGAATTTACATGCCACTGCGGAATGCTCTATTATTGACCCATTAGTCTGCCTAGACATATTCATTTACTCTGGCTGTTAATCCATCGGTTTGACACCACCTGGTGTTACATCTTCACCTGGTGTACATCTTCACCTGGTGTTACATCTTCACCTGGTGTTACATCTTCACACGCCATTACTTGATCCAGTCGGTTGCAGCTAGTCAATAAAAAGTAAGAAATTAACCTTAGGTCTGAAACACGAAATTCCCCAAAAATAAGAAAACTGCATCAAACATTTTCTTGTTGCAATTTACTTTTACATAGAAATAACACAATAAGCCTTTATCACCTTGAAGTTTATCTCAACAATGAACACTGCTAATCCACAGACTTGTGAAACTCGTTTGATGTAATAGTGACGTCAGGTTTTACGCAAAAGAGCCACAATCATGTTTTTAGCTGTACTCTGAAACATGAACAGGAAAATGCACCATTACAACTCAGTGTTGGCCAAACACCTACGTTGATGCATTTTCTATACATGAAATGAGAGCTGGACTGGTTTTCCTCTGTACATATTAAATACCCCTCCCCTAGACCACCGGTCTCACTCACCTAGATGAATCCAGTCGGTTGCAACTAGTCAAGGAAAAATTAACCTTACGTCTGGGGAAAGAAAATTACATTTAAAGTTTTTACAGAAATTTATAGTACCTGTAGAGTACAATTTCAAACAGATATAATTGGCACTGGGTGACATCAAATAACCTGCCACATACTCACAACTTTGGTATCTAGTAATGAAATTATTCATAAGAGGAAACCCTTCAGTCTTAGTTATCAGATTTACTTTGCAGCAGTGAGTGAACATGCTGAGTCATCTAGTGCCAGACCTTGAAAGGCAATGTTCACTGACTCTCGCTGAGTACTGTGAAAATATATAAAAAACTTCCCCTCTTCCACCATATACATATCTTTGTAAAACAGCCGTATACACCGCTTTTCAATTAAGTTTACTCTACTCCAAAACCTGCTGACTGCTCAGCTATATTTACCTCATAAGGATTCATGCCCCTTTTCTAACGTCAGAAATCATTTACAAATTTCCATGGTGGCTGAGCCGACGCACCAAGCTTTTCCACAACAACATCAAAAGTACACTTTTCAAAGTCTTGTACTTTAAATTTCATAATATTAATCATTTCAGATTGCTGATAAATGTAACCATACGCGTTTTTCTGATCGGGTGTGTGGTTTTATTTTCTTCAGAGACTTCATCCACCAGCAGGTACCATTCACTACTAATCAGAGCGTTCCAGGAGCCAGCTTCAGTACCAACACTCTCTAGCCTCCAGAGCATGTAGCGCCATCTCACGGTGCCACGTCATCCTGGTCAGACTGGCAGGCTGGTTCACTAGTGCCGTCCACCTCATCTTAGCTAAACAGTCTCTGAAACTGAGACAAAAACTCAGAGGGTAAAGCATCACCATCCTTACCTAGCCCATGACTTAATGATTCCAGAGTGCTTCCCCGCACGGCAATTAAAGGGAGAGGAATACCTCATCCCAGTCTTCTGGTTCTGGGTAAACAAATATCCATCGTCCTGAGAGACTGGTGAAACCACTCTACTTGACTCTTAGAGTGATAGACATTGTTAAATTTGACTTCATGTTGGCTTGTGCAAAGCCTAACTAACAAAAATATTTCACAGAAATCTTAGCTTAGAAGAGCAAGGATCTCAGAAGCTGCAGGAGCCAGATATATCCTAACTGTCTGCAGGCTAATATAAGTGACTTCCATAAAATTCGAGAGCCCTAGTTTGTTACCGTTAGTAACTTTTATAGATAAAAGTAATTCCTGGAAGGAACATCACTCATGATCTCTGTGGTATAGTCAAATCCTGTCGCTCGAATCGAAATACTGTATTAATTTTTGCACTGAATTTTGAGCATACACATGGAGTGTGTAATATATAAATTACTGTATTCACTGATTTTGTATCTCACCAGGTACTCCTTCGTGCGGCCTCCTGATGGACTCTGGGGTATTAGACTCAATAATGGTTCATGGTCCCAATTGGGCATGGTGGTGAGGGAGGTCAGTGAGCTTTATATACTAAATATATGTAATATATATATATATATATATATATATATATATATATATATATATAATATATATATATATATATATATATATATATATATATCACCTTGCCATATAAGACAAGTGAAAATTTGTGTATGCAATAATTTTAAAATCATTCTGAACATAACGAAAAAATATATTTCATTGTGTTTGTTTATTATTAAATTAATGTTAACGTATCTAAAATATATTTAGTTGGGTTAGGCTAAATAATATTGCGCTAGTTGTAATAAGGTTAGGTAGGTTTTCAAAGTTTCTCTTGGTACAAAATCATAAATTTTTACATTAACATAAATGAAAAAATATATCTTTCAACGTATAAGAAAAAATTTTGAAAGGACTTAATATATATATATATATATATATATATATATATATATATATATATATATATATATATATATATATATATATATATATATATGTCGTGCCGATTAGGTAAAACTGGTAAATTTAGCAAGAACTCATCTAAAATTGTTCTTTCTAAAATTTTCTTATACGTTTAAAGATATATTTTTTCATTTATGGTAATGTAAGAATTTATAATTTTGTACAAAAGAGAAACTTTGAAAACCTACCTAACCATTACAACTAGCGAATTTAATTTGCAACCAACTAAATATATTTTAGATACGTTAACATTAATTTAATAATAAACAAACACAATAAAATATATTTTTTCGTTATGTTCAGAATGATTTTGGCGAATTATTGCATACACAAATTTTCACTTGTCTTATATGGCAAGAGCGTTGCTATTTAAGCCAAAACCCAAGTTTACCTAATCGGCACGACATATATATATATATATATATATATATATATATATATATATATATATATATATATATATATATATATATATATATATATATAATATATAATATATATATATATATATGTCGTGCCTAATAGGTAAAACGTAATAATTAGCAAGAACTCATTTAAATTGTCCTTTCTAAAATTTTTTATTATACGTTTAAAGATATATTTTTCATTTATGTTAATGTAAAAATTTATATTTTAAATAAGAAAACTTAAACTACCTAACCTTATTATAACAAGCGCACCTTATTTAGTTTAACAAATATATTTTGATACGTTAACATTAATTTAATAATAACAACACAATGAAATATATTTTTCCGTTAGTCAGAATGATTTATGAAATTTGCACACAATTTTCGCTCTATATGGAGAGCGTTGCTTGAAAAATCGAGTTTATCTAATCGGCACGACATATGTATATATATATATATATATATATATATATATATGCGTGCGATTAGGTAAAACTTAAGATTTGGCTTAAATAGCAACGCTCACCTGCCATATAAGACAAGTGAAAATTTGTGTATGCAATAATTTCGTCAAAATCATTATGAACATAACGAAAAAATATATTTCATTGTGTTTGTTTATTATTAAATTAAGTTAACGTATCTAAAATATATTTAGTTGGGTTAGGCTAAATTAAATTGCGCTTGTTGTAATAAGGTTAGGTAGGTTTTCAAAGTTTCTCTTGGTACAAAATTATAAATTCTTACATTAACATAAATGAAAAATATATCTTTAAACGTATAAGATAAAATTTTAGAAAGGACTTAATTTTAGATGAGTTCTTGCTAATTGACCAGTTTTACCTAATCGGCACGACATATATATATATATATATATATATATATATATATATATATATATATATATATGTCGTGCCGATTAGGTAAAACTTGCGATTTTGGCTTAAATAGCAACGCCTTCTTGCCATATAAGACAAGCGAAAATTTCTGTATGCAATAATTTCGCAAATATCATACAGAACCTAACGAAAAATATATTTCATTGTGTTTGTTTATTATTAAATTAATGTTAACGTATCTAAAATATATTTAGTTGGGTTAGGCTAAATTAAATTGCGCTTGTTGTAATAAGGTTAGGTAGGTTTTCAAAGTTTCTCTTGGTACAAAATTATAAATTCTTACATTAACATAAATGAAAAAAATATATCTTTAAACGTATAAGAGAAAATTTTAGAAAGGACTTAATTTTAGATGAGTTCTTGCTAATTGACCAGTTTTACCTAATCGGCACGACATATATATATATATTTATATATATATATATATATATATATATATATATATATATATATATATATTTATAGATTTTTTTTTTTCAAGTCGGCCGTCTCCCATCGAGGCAGGGTGACCCAAAAAGAAAGAAAATCCACAAAAAGAAAATACTTTCATCATCATTCAACACTTTCACCACACTCATACATAATCCCCGTCTTTGCAGAGGCGCTTAGATACGACATCTGAGTATAGTCCCTCCCAGCTGTCACTATCCCAGACCGCTCCTTTAAAGTGCAGGCATTGTACTTCCCATTTCCAGGACTCAAGTCCAACTAAATCAATTAACTGGTTTTCCTGAATCCCTTCACAAAATGTTACCCTGCTCACACTCCAACAGCTCGTCAGGTCCCAAAAACCATTCGTCTCCATTCATTCATATCTAACACGCTCACACATGCTTGCTGGAAGTCCAAGCCCCTCGCCCACAAAACCTCCTTTACCCCCTCCCTCCAACCTTTTCGAGGACGACCCTACCCCGCCTTCCTTCCCTACAGATTTATACGCTCTCCAAGTCATTCTACTTTGATCCATTCTCTCTAAATGACCAAACCACCTCAACAACCCCTCTTCAGCCCTCTGACTAATACTTTTAGTAACTCCACACCTTCTCCTAATTTCCACATTCCGAATTTTCTGCATAATATTTACACCACACATTGCCCTTAGACAGGACATCTCCACTGCCTCCAGCCTCCTCCTCGCTGCAGCATTTGCAACCCATGCTTCACACCCATATAAGAGTGTTGGTACCACTTTACTTTCGTACATTCCCTTCTTTGCCTCCATGGATAACGTTTTTTGTCTCCACAGATACCTCAACGCACCACTCACCTTTTTTCCTTCATCAATTATATGGTTAACCTCATCCTTCATAAACCCATCCACTGACACGTCAACTCCCAAATATCTGAAAACATTTACTTCTTCCATAATCCCTCTCTCCAAGGTGATATCCAATTTTTCTTTATTTAAATCGTTTGATACCCTCATCACCTTACTCTTATCTATGTTGACTTTCAACTTTCTACCTTTACACACCCTCCCAAACTCGTCCACTAACCTTTGCAACTTTCTTTAGAATCTCCATAACCACAGTATCATCAGCAAAAGTAACTGTGTCAACTCCCATTTTGCATTTAATTCCCCATAATTTAATCCCACCCCTCTCCCCAACACCCTAGCATTTACTTCTTTTACAACCCCATCTATAAATATATTAAACAACCATGGTGGCATTACACATCCCTGTCTAAGACCTACTTTTACCGGGAAGTAATCTCCCTCTCTCCTACACACCCTAACCTGAGCCTCACTATCCTCATAAAAACTCTTTACAGCCTTCAGTAACTTACTACCTATTCCATACACTTGCAACATTTGCCACATTGCTCCCCTCTTCACTCTATCATATGCCTTTTCTAAATCCATAAATGCAATGAAAACTTCACTACCTTTATCTAAATACTGTTCACATATATGCTTCACTGTAAACACTTGATCTCACATCCCCTACTCACTCTAAATCCTCCTTGCTCATCTGCAATCCTACTCTCTGTCTTACCTCTAATTCTTTCAATAATAACCCTGCCATACACTTTACCTGGTATACTCAGTAAACTTATTCCCCTATAATTTTTACACTCTCTTTTATCACCCTTCCTTTATATAAAGGAACTATACATGCTCTCTGCCAATCCCTAGGTACCTTCCCTCTTTCATACATTTATTAAACAAAAATACCAACCACTCCAACACTATATCCCCCCTGCTTTTAACATTTCTGTCATGATTCCGTCAGTTCCAGCTGCTTTACCCCTTTCATTCTACTGATGCCTCACGCACCTTCCACACACTCACATCCTGCTCTTCTTCACTCCTAAACGATGTTATACCTCCCTGGCCAGTACATGAAATTACCGCCTCCCTTTTTTCATCGACATTTAAAAGTTTCTCAAAATATTCCCGCCATCTACCCAATACCTCAAGCTCCCCATCTACTAACTCCCCTACTCTGTTTTTAACTGACAAATCCATTCGTTCCCTAGGCTTTCTTACCTTGTTTATCTCACTCCAAATTTTTTTCTTGTTTTCAGCAAAATTTCTTGACAGAGCCTCTCCCATTCTTTCATCTGCTCTTCTTTTGCACTCTCTCACCACTCTCTTCAACTTTATTTTACTCTCCATATACTCTGCTCTTCTATTAACACTTCTGTTTTGTAAAAACCTCTCATAAGCTACCTTTTTCTCTTTTATCACACCCTTTACTTCTTCATTCCACCACTCACTCCTCTTTCCTCCTGCACCCACCCTCCTATAGCCACAAACTTCTGCCCCACATTCTAATACTGCATTTTTAAAACTATCCCAACTCTCTTCAACCTCCCCACTACTCCTACTTGCACTAGCCCACCTTTCTGCCAATAGTTGCTTATATCTCACCCTAACTTCCTCCTCCCTTAGTTTATACACTTTTACCTCTCTCTTACTTGCTGTTGCCATTTTCTTTTTGTACCATCTACCTTTTACTCTAACTGTAGCTACAACTAAATAATGATCCGATATATCCGTTGCCCCTCTATAAACATGTACATCCGGAAGCCTACCCATCAACCTTTTATCCACCAATACATAATCTAACAAACTACTTTCATTATGTGCTATATCATACCTTGTATATTTATTTATCCTCTTTTTCATAAAATATGTATTACATATTACCAAACCTCTTTCTACACATAGCGCAATTAATGGTTCCCCATTTACATTTACCCCTGGCATCCCAAATTTACCTACTACTCCCTCCACAACATTTTTACCCACTTTAGCATTAAGATCCCCAACTACAATTACTCTCTCACTTGGTTCAAAACTCCCCACACACTCACTCAACATTTCCCAAAATCTCTCTCTCTCCTCTACACTTCTCTCCTCTCCAGGTGCATAAACACTTACTATAACCCACTTTTCACATCCAACCTTTATTTTACTCCACATAATCCTTGAATTTATACATTTATATTCCCTCTTTACCTGCCATAACTGAATATTCTACATTATTGCCACTCCTTCTTTAGCTTTAACTCTATTTGAAACCCCTTACCTAATCCCATTTATTTCTCCCCACTGAAACTCTCCTACCCCCTTAAGCTTTGTCTCACTTAAAGCCAGGACATCCAGCTTCTTTTCATTCATAACATCTACAATCATCTCTTTATTATCATTCGCACAACATCCACGCACATTCAAACATCCCACTTTGACGGTTTTCTTCTTTTTCTTTTTAGTAAATCTATACAGGAAAAGAGGTTACTAGCCCATTGTTCCCAGCATTTTAGTTGACTTTTACAACACGCATGGCTTACGGAGGAAAGATTCTTATTCCACTTCCCCATGGATATGAAAGGAAAACCAATAAGAACAAGAACTATTAAAATAAAATAAAAGAAAACTCAGATGAGTGTGTATACATAAACGTGTACATGTTTGCGTAGTGTGATCTAAGTGTAAGTAGAAGTAACAAGACGTACCTGAAATCTTGCATGTTTATGAGACAGAAAAAAGACACCAGCAATCCTACCATCATGTAAAACAGATAAAGGCTTTTGTTTTACACTCGCTTGGCAGGACGGTAGTACCTCCCTGGGTGGTTGCTGACTGCTGCAGCAGTTATTTGGTTGATGTGTTCCTCAAGGGAATGTGCTCGGTATAATGCTCACCCCAAGATCATTTTTCTTGAGTGAGTTTTGCAGCCTTTGACCTCCTAGGCTGTACTATATTATATATATATATATATATATATATATATATATATATATATATATATATATATATATATATATATATATATATATATATATATATATATATATAATGGGGTCCACCTCTGGTGTAAATTGTGGGACCCATAGCCTCGGAGAAGTGAATAAAAAGGCTCCAAGGAAGAATATTTAGATGTCTTTCTGAAGCCATTTGAATATTCCACTTCCCCTACCACCCCATCTTTTATTAAATATATATAAAACTTATTTCAAGATACAATACATTGTCAATATACATTAACAAGAATACAATAGTGAGTAAAACAACATAGATGACAACTCAGAGCTACATGTCAAATACTTCGTCCAGCTCCCCAGTAGTAGGCCGCGTGCCCAGAATACTGCAGGCATTTTCCCTCTGGATCGCAACACTGAGTCTCTGAAAGACGAAGCTGGTCGCCCTGTGGTCCTTGGTTTCTATGATGAGTTTTCCACCCAGCTCCTTGAGAAACTTTAGAAACTTCAGATATATATATATATATATATATATATATATGTCGTGCCGATTAGGTAAAACTTGCGATTTTGGCTTAAATAGCAACGCTCACTTTGCCATATACGACAAGTGAAAATTTGTGTATGCAATAATTTCACCAAAATCATTCTGAACATAACGAAAAAAATATATTTCATTGTGCTTGTTTATTATTAAATTAATGTTAACGTATCTAAAATATATTTAGTTGGGTTAGGCTAAATTAAATTGCGCTTGTTGTAATAAGGTTAGGTAGGTTTTCAAAGTTTCTCTTGGTACAAAATTATAAATTCTTACATTAACATAAATGAAAAAAATATATCTTTAAAGGTATAAGAGAAAATTTTAGAAAGGACTTAATTTTAGATGAGTTCTTGCTAATTGACCAGTTTTACCTAATCGGCACGACATATATATATATATATATATATACATGTATATATATATATATATATATATATATATATATAATATATATATATATATATATATATATATATATATATATATATATATATATATATATATATATGTCGTCCGATTAGGTAAAACTGTCAATTAGCAAGAACTCATTTAAAATAAGTCTTTCTAAAAAATTCTTATACGTTTAAAGATATATTTTTCATTTATGTTAATGTAAAATTTATAATTTTGTACCAAGAGAAACTTTGAAACCTACCTAACCTTATTACAACAAGCGCAATTTAATTGCTAACCCAGCTAAATATATTTTAGATACTTTAATATTAATTTAATAATAAACAAACACAATGAAATATATTTTTCGTTAGGTTCTGAATGATTTTTACGAAATATTGCATACACAAATTTTCGCTTGTCTTATATGGCAGGTGAGCGTTGCTATTTAAGCAAATACAAGTTTTACTAATCGGCACGACTATATATATATATATATATATATATATATATATATATATATATATATATATATATATATATGTCGTGCCGATTAGGTAAAACTGGTCAATTAGCAAGAACTCATCTAAAATTAAATTCTTTCTAAAATTTTCTCTTATACGTTTAAAGATATATTTTTTCATTTATGTTAATGTAAGAATTTATAATTTTGTACCTAGAGAAACTTTGAAAACCTACCTAACCTTATTACAACAAGCGCAATTTAATTTAGCCTAACCCAACTAAATATATTTTAGATACTTTAATATTAATTTAATAATAAACAAACACAATGAAATATATTTTTTCGTTATGTTCAGAATGATTTTGGCGAAATTATTGCATACACAAATTTTCACTTGTCTTATATGGCAAGGTGAGCGTTGCTATTTAAGCCAAAATCGACAGTTTTACCTAATCGGCACGACATATATATATATATATATATATATATATATATATATATATATATATATATATATATATATATATATATATATGTCGTGCCGATTAGGTAAAACTGATCAATTAGCAAGAACTCATCTAAAATTAAGTCCTTTCTAAAATTTTCTCTTATACGTTTAGAGATATATTTTTTCCATTTATGTTAATGTAAGAATTTATAATTTTGTACCAAGAGAAACTTTGAAAACCTACCTAACCTTATTACAACAAGCGCAATTTAATTTAGCCTAACGCAACTAAATATATTTTATATACGTTAACATTAATTTAATAATAAACAAACACAATGAAATATATTTTTTTCGTTATGTTCAGAATGATTTGGGCGAAATTATTGCATACACAAATTTTCACTTGTCTTATATGGCAAGGTGAGCGTTGCTATTTAAGCCAAAATCGCAAGTTTTACCTAATCGGCACGACATATATATATATATATATATATTTATATATATATATATATATATATATATATATATATATATATATATATATATATATCGTTCCGAATAGGTAAAACTGATCAATTAGCAAAAGCTCATTTAAAATTAAGTCCTTTCTAAAATTTTCTTATACGTTTAAAAACATTTTTTTTTCATTTATGTTAATGAAAACAAATAATAATTTTGTACCTATATATATATATATATATATATATAGGAGAGGAGTGTAGAGGAGAGAGAAAGATTTTGGGAGAAGATAAGCGAGTGTGTAGGAACGTTTGAGCCAAGTGAGAGAGGGTGTAGTAGATAGGTTTGGGGTACCAGGTGTAAATGATAATGGGAGCCCTTTGATTGAACTTTGTATAGAAAGGTGTTTAGTTATAGGTAATACATATTTTAAGAAAATGAGGATAAATATGTATTCAAGATATGATATAGGGCGTAATGACAGTAGTTTGTTGGACTACATATTGGTATATAAAAGACTGTTGGGGAGATTTCAGGATGTACATGTTTATAGAGGGGCCACAGATATATCAGATCACTTCTCAGTTGTAGATACAGTGAGAGTAAAAGGTAGATGGGATAAAAGGAGAATGGAAACAGCAAGTAAGAGAGAAGTGAAGATTTATAAACTGAAGGAGGAGGCGGTTAGGGTAAGATATAAAAAAAACTGTTGGAAGACAGATGGGCTAGTGAGAGTATAGGCAGTGGGAGTATAGATGGGCTACTGAGAGTATAGGCAGTGGGGTAGAAGAGGTATGTGGTAAGTTTAAGAATATAGTGTTAGAGTGTTCATTAGAAGTTTATGGTTATAGGAAAGTGGGTGCGGGAGGGAAGAAGAGCGATTGGTGGAATGATAATGTAAAGAGAGAAAAAGTTAGCATATGAGAGGCTTTTATAAAGTAGAAGAATATGGAGAGAAAAAGAGAGGTTAAGAGAGTGGTCAAGCAATGTAAAAAGAGAGCAAATGAGAGGGTGGGTAAGATGTTATCAACAAATTTTGTTGAAAATAAGAAAAAGTTTTAGAGTGAAATTAATAAGTTGAGAAAGCCTAGGGAACGAATGGATATGTTAGTTAAAAATAGAAGATGAGAGTTATTAAATGGAGAGTTAGAGGTATCGGGAAGATGGAGGGAATATTTTGAGAATTAAATGTTGATGAAGAGATGGAAGGTTTGATTTCGTGTATAGGGCAAGGAGGAATAACATCTTACAGGAGTGTGGAAGAGCCAGTTGTGAGTGTGGGGGAAGTTCGTGAGGCAGTGGGTAGAATGAAAGGGGGTAAGGAAGCTAGGATTGATGGGATAAAGATAGAAATGTTAAAAGCAGGTGGGGATATAGTTTTGGAGTGGTTAGTGTTTTTATTTAATAAATGTATGAAAGAGGGTAAGGTACCTAGGGACTGGCAGAGAGCATGCATAGTTCCTTTGTATAAAGGCAAAGGGGACAAAAGAAAGTGTAAACAATTATAGAGTAATAAGTCTGTTGAGTATACCTGGTAAAGTGTATGGTAGAGTATTTATTGAAAGAA
This sequence comes from Cherax destructor, assembly GCA_009830355.1. Classification (NCBI taxonomy): domain Eukaryota; kingdom Metazoa; phylum Arthropoda; class Malacostraca; order Decapoda; family Parastacidae; genus Cherax; species Cherax destructor. Next base: position 15,582 of record WNWK01017050.1, read on the forward strand.
TTAAGAGTAAGACGGAGAGCAGGATAGCAGATTAGCAGATGAACAAGGAGGCTATAGGAAGGGTAGGGGGTGTGTAGACCAAGTGTTTACAGTGAAACATATAGGTTAATAATATTTAGAAAAGGGTAAAGAGGTTTATGTGGCATTTATGGATTTGTAGAAGACGTATGAGAGGGTGGATAGGGGGGCAATGTGGCATATATTGCAAATGTATGGAATAGGAGGTAGGTTACTGACAGCAGTGAAGTCTTTACGAGGATAGTGAGGCCCAGGTTAGAGTATGTATGCGAGAAGAAGATTATTTCCAAGTAAAAGTGGGCCTTAAACAGGGATGTGTGATGTCACCGTGGTTGTTCAATATATTTATAGATGGAGTTGTAAAAGAAGAGAATGTTCGTGTGTTGGCAAGAGGTGTGAGGTTAAAAGATAAAGAATCTAACACAAAGTGGGAGTTGTCACAGTTGCTCTTTGCTGATGACACTGTCCTTTTGGGAGATTCTGAAGAGAAGTTGCAGAGATTGGTTGATGAGTTTGGTAGGGTATGTAAAAGAAGGAAATTAAAAGTAAATATACGAAAGAGTAAGGTGATTAGGATAAAAAAAAATTAGGTAATGGAAGATTGGATATCAGATTGGAGGAAGAGAGTATGGAGGAGGTGAATGTATTCAGATATTTTGGAGTGGACGTGTCAGCGGATGAGTCTATGAAGGATGAGGTGAATCATAGAATTGATGAGGGGAAAAGGTTAAGTGGTGCACTGAAGAGTCTGTGGAGACAAAGAACTTTATCCATGAAAGCAAAGACGGGAATGTATGAGAGTATAGTTATACCAACGCCCTTGTATGGGTGAGAGGCATGAGATGTGAATGTTGCAACAAGGAGAAGGCTGGAGACAGTCGAGATGTCATGTCTGAGGGCAATGTGTGGTGTGACTTTAACGTAGATAATCCATAGTTTGGAGATTAGGAGGAGGTGTGGGATTACCAAAACTATTATCCAGAATGCTGAGGAGGGGTTATTGAGATTGGAAATGTAGAGAGGGTGGAACGAAATAGAATGACTTCGAGAGTGTATAAATCTGTAGTGGAGGGAAGGCGGGGTAGGGGTCGGTCTAGGAAAGGTTGGAGGGAGGGGGTAAATCAGGTTTTGTGTGCGAGAGGCTTGGGCTTCGAGCAAGCGTGCGTGAGCGTGTTAGGAGCAAATAGAGACAAATGGTTTTTAGGACTTGACGTGCTGTTGGAGTGTAAGCAAGATAACATTTATGAAGGGATTCAGGGAAACCGGCAGGCCGGACTTGACTTCTGGAGATGGGAAGTACAGTGCCGGCACTGAAGGAGGGGTGTTAATATTACAGTTTTATAACTGTAGTGTAATCATGTCTAAATCATAGGTAAAACTGGTCATTTAGCAAGAACTCATTTAAAATGAAGTCTTTTCTAAAATTTTCTCTTATACGCTACCTGTTTTTCTGTCCTCATGCGTTGCATCCAGAGGGCTTGTAGCAGAGATTCTCCCTGAATATCTTAAGGACAAGATTGGAGTCCAGAACCAAAAGTACATTGAGGGAGCCAGGATCTGGGATAATCTAACGGGCTCTGAAACCAGACCTGCTCCCCCCAACAACTACAAACTGTCGCACTGGGATGGTCCAATAGTTGAGAATATAGCCTCAACTATGCTTCAGAGTGTGTCAGGGAAGGATAGAGCCCGCCTCCTGGCAGTGAGAGCTTCTCATGCAGAGCACTTTCTGTTGGCTTTTTCCAACTCCAGCCTTGGCACACGCCTCGACCCACAGACCATCCGAATTAGTGTTGCCCTTCGACATTCGGCCAGCCAGCCGAGCCTCACCTGTCTCAGTGCACCGGTAACTCCTGCTGAAAGTCTCCACCATTTGCTTCAGCGCCCCAACAAGGGGACGAGAATCAGGATATTGCGATTATTAATGTCTTCTTGATGATGTATTGACGAGTGAAGATATGTGCCGCCCCTATTTACACCAAACACAGGTTTACTTGTGGCAGTGAAGCAGCAGACCGATTCGGGTACCATTGTCTTGTGTGCCGTTAATCTGAGGGAAAGATTGCAAGACATGAGAAGGTTAATAACATTATCAAGAGGAACCTTACAAAAGCCGGATGTCCAGCAGTAAGGGAGCCACCCCAACTATGCAGATCTGATGGTAGCCAAAAGCGTCCAGACAGACGGCAGGTGGGGTGGGACTACACGTGTCCATCTACCTTGGCTGATACCTATCTCCAATACACCAGGAAGGAGGGGCAGCTGCCAGCTTTAGGGAGTCCCAAAAGTCTAGAAAATATGGAGAACTTGCCCACCATTATGTTTGTTCCCATAGGCTCGGAGACCCTTGGCTCATGGGGAAAGAGTGCATCTAAGTTCCTTAAGGAGCTGGGCAAAAGACTCAACAGGGTAACTAGGAATCCCACAGCAGCTAGTTTTCTATTTCAGCGACTCAGCGTTGCTGTTCAGAGGGGTAATGCATGCTGTATTTTGGGCACGCGCCCCAGCTCTGAGGAGCTGAATGAGATTTTCGCATTATAATCAGTGACAAAACACGTAACAATATGTACTAAACATGTATCTCTCACACCTCTTGTACTGTATATGCCATCTTTATATCAACAATGTATCTCATATCTTTTGTACCATATTATGTCATAAAATATTCCTATTGGTAAAAAAGAACAAAAAGATGGGGTGGTAGGGGAAGTGGAATATTCAAATGGCTTCAGGAAGAAATCCAAATATTCTTCCTTGAAGCCTTTTTATCCACTTCTCCGAGGCTATGGGTCCCACAATTTACACCAGAGGTGGACCCCGTTTAAAGATATATTTTTTTCATTTATGCTGACGTAAAAATTTATAATTTTGTACCAAGAGAACGAACGACATATCTATCTATCTATCTATCTATCTATCTATCTATATATATATATATATATATATATATATATATATATATATATATATATATATATATATATATATATATATATATATATATATATATATATATATATATATATATATATATATATGTCGTGCCGATTAGGTAAAACTGGTCAATTAGCAAGAACTCATCTAAAATTAAGTCCTTTCTAAAAAAATTCTTATACGTTTAAAGATATATTTTTTTCATTTATGTTAATGTAAGATTTTATAATTTTGTACCAAGAGAAACTTTGAAAACCTACCTAACCTTATTACAACAAGCGCAATTTAATTTAGCCTAACCCAACTAAATATATTTTAGATACGTTAACATTAATTTAATAATAAACAAACACAATGAAATATATTTTTTTCGTTATGTTCAGAAGGATTTTGGCGAAATTATTGCATACACAAATTATCACTTGTCTTATATGGCAAGGTGAGCGTTGCTATTTAAGCCAAAATCGCAAGTTTTACCTAATCGGCACGACATATATATATATATATATATATATATATATATATATATATATATATATATATATATATATATATATATATATATATATATATATATATATATATATATATAGTAATGAAAGCACGAAACAAGTGGTTTTGAATCATTTACCAAACTGCGGTAGGCCAGGGTTCGGCCCCACGACACATTGTCCCGCCTGAAGAGACAACACAACGTACATGTCACCTTATCCACACAGCCATCGATAGAACCCTCTATCGTGTCATTACGATTTCGTGAGACTCTTGATCATATCTGCATGCTTTTAGAAAATGTGGTGTTCGCACATGATTAGCTTATTAGATATTTACACTAACGAGCCGGTGTACAGGTGTACCTAATAAACTCGCCTCTAAATGCATATTAAATGTTTTTAAAATACATGAACCGCTTGGTAATTTCAGACCTTCGGTCTTTCTCCAGGAAGTAAGTATCGGTGCTGGCCCTTTGATGGTTGATAGATGGCGAGCCGAGGCGGTGGACTTTACTGCACCAATGTTGTTAGACTACTGGAGATACTTGGCGGGTCGGGGTGTTCCAGTGGTGGACCCCTGGGGCTTCCTCTTCCCCCTGGCACCACTGGTGTGGGTAGCCATCCTGGGGACGCTGGTGGTGCTTGCTGCTGCAGTGTTCCTCATGTATTCTTGCCGCTCCGTCAAGAGTGATGACCACAGCTACTGGCTACACGTCACCTTCGGCTACATTCGGATATTATTACAGCAAGGTAAGTATTTTTCAAGTGTCCTGTCTTCTACATTTTTCCTAACCTCTTCACCTGCTCTGTCTTTCATCTTTCTCACTTTCTTGTACCATTTTCCTCACCACTTCAACTGGCCTATCTTGTCGTGAATTAATAATCATCTCATTGGTAAATCTTAGCATATTTACCTTCCTGGCAACACAAGAAGTGTTTGCATGGCTCACCGTAGCTCTCATAATCATATGAAATGGAAGACCACAAAATTAGTCATACAACAATCTGAACATCACAAGAGGTGTCTGAAATCTTCTCTCACATCAGTCATAATGGCAGCTTCGACATCTCAGAGGTGTTAGCAAGAATCATCTTAATACATCCGCAATTCTCCTCTTACTTTATCTACCTTTTACTTTAAACTAAATGATCTCAAATTTTGTCACCTACTATTTCACTATATTTTCTTGCTGTACATGTACTCACTGTTTTCTCCAGGTATGTACATTGAAACTTGATAAAGCTGCCGGCCTGCGAAATGTGACCTAAATAAAATATCCAAACGTTGCAAGTGGGTTTATTTCTAGACTGATAATAAATTATAAATACATACACTCAATGACCCTATTATTAAATACACCTGTACACATTCTCGTTAATGCAAATATCTAATTTGCTAATCACGTGACAGCACCTCATTGTCTAAATGCATACAAACATGGTCACGAGGTTCAGTTGTTATTCAGATTAGACATCAGAATGAGGAAGAAATGTGATCTAAGTGACTATGACCATGGAATAATTATTAGTACCAGACAGACTGCCTCAGAAACTGCTGATTTTCACGCACAACAGTTTCTAGTTTTCAGAGAATAGTGTGAAAAGAACAATACATCAAGTGATTGGCAGTTCTGTGGTCAAAAATGCCTTGTTAGGGGCCACTCATTACGGCCACTTACGTGCCTCTTAATGAGAGAAGTCAGAGGCGAATGGCGTGACTGGTTAAAGCTGACAGAAAGACGACAGTAACTCAAATAACCATGGTTTAAAATAGTGGCATACAGAAGAGCATTTCTAAATGCACAACACGTCAAACCTTGAAGTGCATGAGCTACAGCAGTAGAAGATCACCGCGGATTCGACTCTTGTCAGTTAAGAACAGGAAACTGAGGCTGCAATTGACACAGGCTCACCAAAACTGAACGGTTTATGATTGTAAAAAGATATCTGGCCTGACGAATAGCTATTTCTACTGTGACATGCAAATAGTGAGGTCAGAATTTGGCGTAAACCTTTGTGATGTGGTGGAACGGGAGATTCGCAGCATAAATGTGCAGTCGACAAATCTGCAGCAACAGCTTGATGCTGTCATGTCAGCAAGGACTGGGATCTCAACTACTGCTTCCAGCACCTTGTTGAATACATGCCACAAAGAATTCAGGTTGTTCTGGGGGCAAAGTGGACACCATTATTAAATATCTATCCCAGAGGGAAAGAAGACATAAGGAAAACAGCGACACTGTCTTGTGTGGAAGCTGCCAGAAGGTTTCAGGCGAATCATCAAGAAATTTCAGTGCATATATTAGAGAGCCTAAATACACTTGCAGTGTCATCAACGTGAACAACGATTGTTCCACTGATTGTGACTCACATAATTATCTCAAGAAGTTGAAGAATGCAAAATTAATTATAAAATTATCTGAGCCTCGTAAGAGGTGTGTGGAGGTTCTCTCACCACCCAGACCAGTGGCAGCTTCACCACCCAGACCAGTGGCAGCTTCACCAGCCAGACCAGTGGCAGCTTCACCACCCAGACCAGTGGCAGCTTCACCAGCCAGACCAGTGGCAGCATCACCACCCAGACCAGTGGCAGCATCACCACCCAGACCAGTGGCAGCTTCACCACCCAGACCAGTGGCAGCTTCACCACCCAGACCAGTTGCAGCATCACCACCCAGACCAGTGGCAGCTTCACCACCCAGACCAGTGGCAGCTTCACCACCCAGACCAGTGGCAGCATCACCACCCAGACCAGTGGCAGCTTCACCAGCCAGACCAGTGGCAGCTTCACCACCCAGACCAGTGGCAGCTTCACCAGCCAGAGCAGTGGCAGCTTCACCACCCAGACCAGTGGCAGCTTCACCACCCAGACCAGTGGCAGTTTCACCACCCAGAGCAGTGGCAGCTTCACCACCCAGACCAGTGGCAGCTTCACTACCCAGACCAGTGGCAGCTTCACCACCCAGACCAGTGGCAGGTTCACCACCCAGACCAGTGGCAGTTTCACCACCCAGACCAGTGGCAGCTTCACCACCCAGACCAGTGGCAGCTTCACCACCCAGACCAGTGGCAGCTTCACTACCCAGACCAGTGGCAGCTTCACCACCCAGACCAGTGGCAGCTTCACCACCCAGACCAGTGGCAGCTTCACCACCCAGACCAGTGGCAGATTCACCACCCAGACCAGTGGCAGCTTCACTACCCAGACCAGTGGCAGCTTCACCAGCCAGACCAGTGGCAGCTTCACCACCCAGACCAGTGGCAGCTTCACCACCCAGACAAGTGGCAGCATCACCACCCAGACCAGTGGCAGCATCACCACCCAGACCAATGGCAGCTTCACCACCCAGACCAGTGGCAGCTTCACCACCCAGACCAATGGCAGCATCACCACCCAGACCAGTGGCAGCTTCACCAGCCAGACCAGTGGCAGCTTCACCATCCAGACCAGTGGCAGCTTCACCAGCCAGACCAGTGGCAGCTTCACCACCCAGACCAGTGGCAGCTTCACCACCCAGACCAGTGGCAGCTTCACCAGCCAGACCAGTTGCAGCTTCACCACCCAGACCAATGGCAGCTTCACCACCCAGACCAGTGGCAGCTTCACCACCCAGACCAGTGGCAGCTTCACTACCCAGACCAGTGGCAGCTTCACCACCCAGACCAGTGGCAGCTTCACCACCCAGACCAGTGGCAGCTTCACCACCCAGACCAGTGGCAGCTTCACCACCCAGACCAGTGGCAGCTTCACCACCCAGACCAGTGGCAGCTTCACCACCCAGACCAGTGGCAACTTCACCAGCCAGACTAGTGGCAGCTTCACCCCCCAGACCAGTGGCAGCTTCACCACCCAGACCAGTGGCAGCTTCACCACCCAGACCAGTGGCAGCTTCACTACCCAGACCAGTGGCAGCTTCACCACCCAGACCAGTGGCAGCTTCACCAGCCAGACTAGTGGCAGCTTCACCCCCCAGACCAGTGGCAGCTTCACCACCCAGACCAGTGGCAGCTTCACCACCCAGACCAGTGGCAGCTTCACTACCCAGACCTTTACCTTTGATATACCTTTGAAGAGTTTCGAGAGTATCTACTCTCTGAGCCCGGCCATGGGCCAGGCTCGTCTGGTGCTTGCCTGGTCAACCAGGCTGTTGCTGCTGGAGGCCCGCTGCCCCACATATCCATCACAGCCTGGTTGATCTGGCACCTGGTGAAGATATTTGTCCAGTTTCCTCTTGAAGGCTTCTACACTGGTTCCAGCCGTGTTTCGGATATCTTCTGGTAAGATGTTGAATAGTCTGGGACCCCGGATGTTAATACAGTGCTCCCGTATTGTCCCCACCGCACCCCTGCTCCTCACTGGATTTATTTTACACTTTCTCCCATATCTCTCACTCCAGTATGTTGTTATGGCAGTGTGCAGATTTGGGACCAGGCCCTCAAGTACTTTCCATGTATATATTATCATGTATCTCTCTCTCCTCCGCTCCAATGAGTACATGTTCAAGACTTGAAGGCGTTCCCAATAATTTAGATGTTTCAATGGCTCAATGTGAGCCGTAAACGATCTCTGGATTTGTTCCAGCTCTGCTATTTCTCCTGCCCTGAACGGGGCCGTCAGCACTGAGCAGTATTCTAAGTGAGGGAGCACTAGCGATTTGAATAGTGTCACCATCGGCATTATTTCCCTTGTTTTGAAAGTTCTCAATACCCACCCCGTCATCTTCCTGGCTGTTGTGATCTTTGTCTTGTTATGGTCTTTAAACGACAGATCAGCAGACATAATTATTCCCAAGTCCTTTACGTGTTCCTTTCGTTCTATGTGGTGACCCTCTTGCGTTTTGTATATAGTGTTCCTTTTGAGTTCTTCATTTTTCCATACCTAAGCAGCTGAAACTTATCACCATTGAACGTCATGTTGTTCTCCACTGCCCATTGGAAGACCCTGCTTATGTCCTCCTGTAATTTTTCAGTGTCCTCTACCGTAGTGACTTTCATGCTTATTTTAGTGTCATCTGCAAATGATGATACAAAAGTGTGCTGGGTGTTTTTATCTATGTCTGCTATGAGGATGAGAAACAGCAGAGGTGCCAGGACAGTGCCTTGGGGCACTGAGCTTTTGACATCGCTGATGCTGGATCTTGCCCTGTTCACTACTACTTTTTGTGTTCTTTGTGTTAGGAACTCAAAATCCATCTGCCTACCTTCCCCGTAATGCCTATGGCCCTCATTTTGTGCGCTATCACTCCATGATCGCATTTGTCAAACGCCTTTGCAAAATCTGTGTAAATCACATCTGCGTTTTGGTCGTCCTCCAATGCCTCTGTAATTCTGTCATAATGGTTCAGCAGCTGTGACAGGCATGATCGACCCGCTCTAAAGCCATGCTGGTTCGGGTTATGTTGGTTGTGCTGGTCCATGAACTTTGTAATCTGCCGTCTCATCACTCTTTCAAAGATTTTTATGATGTGAGAAGTGAGGGCTACTGGTCTGTAATTTTTAGCTAGTGCTCTACTACCTCCCTTATGCAAAGGAGCTATGTCTGCACTCTTTAAGGCCTCTGGAATTTCACCTAGATCTAAGCTCTTTCTCCACAGAATACTAAGGGCTCTTGCTAATGGTACTTTGCACTGCTTTATAAATAAAGCATTCCATGAATCTGGTCCAGGTGCTGAGTGAGTGGGCATGTTGGCCATTGGCAGCTTCACCACCCAGACCAGTGGCAGCTTCACCAGCCAGACCAGTGGCAGCTTCACCAGCCAGACCAGTGACAGCTTCACCAGCCAGACCAGTGGCAGCTTCACCAGCCAGACCAGTGGCAGCTTCACCACCCAGACCAGTGGCAGCTTCACCAGCCAGACCAGTGGCAGCTTCACCAGCCAGACCAGTGGCAGCTTCACCACCCAGACCAGTGGCAGCTTCACTACCCAGACCAGTGGCAGCTTCACCACCCAGACCAGTGGCAGCTTCACCACC